>PVHX01002851.1:0-156974 GCA_004024805.1 Geosciurus inauris
AATTCACACCTACTGCAGTTTAAATAGCATCCCTGGGGATGTGCAGGGCAGCTGCTCTGACACAGGTGATGGAGGTAGAATCTCTGCCCTTTCCTTAGGTGATGAGATTATCTGAGAGATGGAAATGAGGATGTGGGAATACAATTTGTTGTTTGTTTACTTGGCACTAATAGTAGGCACTGTGCTATGTGGACGCCATGTTCTTTATCATTCATAATCACATTTTTATAGTTTAGGTCACTTCATATTGGAAAGCATAAGTAAATTTTCATAGCTAAGTAGCAAATTGTTCACTTTTTTTTTTTTTTTTTTTTTTTTTTTTTTTTGTGGTGCTAAGGATCGAACCCAGGGCCTCAGGCATGGGAGGCAAGCACTCTACCAACTGAGCTATATTCCCAGCCTGCCAAGTGTTAACTTTTATGATTTGTCTGCCTACAAAGCCTGAACTTTTCCATAATTCATATCAGTAATTCTGGAATGATTAGAAGGCGTGTATGTTATGATGTAGGACATGGACTTTAGTTGGAGGCAATAGGAAAACTTTAGAAGTTTTAATCAAATCATGACATGATAGATATTTGAGAAAATCAACTGGCAAGAGAACATAGATCAAGTATTAAGTGGGATTTACTGAAAAGTCAACAGTCAATTCTATGAATGTTTGGGAAGAAAGAAACCCCCATCTATTCTTTCTAATGGCGGTTGAGTTGATTTCTTGAATGAAGTGTATCAGTCTCAATAACCAGGAATCATCATTTGAACCAAAAGACTCCAATAAGGGAATTAATATTGGCTGATGACCAAATAATCCAAAAATGGAAAATTCAGGGGTGAGGAAGAAAAATAAAAGCAGAAATACATAAATGTTTAAACATTAGGAGAGTATTCCAACCTGCAAAGCTGTTTGAATGCCAGGAAAAAAAAAAAGTTGCATCTTTCCTAAGGATCTTCAGCATGGGTCCTTTTACTTGGACTCAAAAGATACTAAGGAGAACATTCTTGGCATGCATTGTAATTATAAGGAGATAATTGGAAGAAAAAATACTTAGAAAATATTTCATAATGCTTCTTTTAAAAATTGTGTGAGGAATTAAGGGCATGTAAATCATTTCTATCCATAGCTGATAAACGTTTGCAGTATCAATTATCCCTTTAGACATCATATAAGAATTTGACAACTTGAGGGCTTTTTACAAAACTACTCTTTCCAGGTCTTTAGTGGCTTGATGTTAACTGGAGTTTGATTGTTTTTTCCTGCCCATGGATCTAGTTAAACAACACAAGGCATAAGCCAAAACACATTCTCTGCACAATTTATTTTCTAAGTAGAGTAAGACCAACTCTGCATATTTTTAAAAGTTGTTTTCTGATTCTTTAAAAAATATTTCCATTCAGAAACTAAAAATAATTCATTTCTAGCAATGTGATCTCTCCAATAGGATTCCTTCAATGTTATTCTCTAGTATTCTAGTTGAAGTCATATAGAAATTGCAAGTGTAATCTTGGATTAACCTTTGCAAGACTGACTTTTCTAGCAGTTTTGTAACCAGGAGGAATTCAAGAGCAGAACATTATATACTTTAAAAAGCTTGTACAGTTTAATCTTTAAATTGCTTCTGTGACCAAGGCTATATTTTCATAAATCTAAAAACGTAGCCTAAGTCAGAGTAATGTAAAGTTTATAAGAGTTACTTCCCAGAGATCACTGTTTAAACAAGGAAGTTTTCTACTATTAAAACATCTTATTTATTCAATTTATCAATATAAGAATAACATTTATTAAGTCTAGCAATACCTAGTGATCATTTTAGTATTAAAAGAATATGTGTTAATTTGTGTTTGTTGAAGATTAGAAATAAAAAATTAAATTCTACTTGTGATGCCATGAATTTGCAAAAGAATGGAAATGAAGAATTGCTGCCTTTAAAGTATTTACAAATGAATATGTATTACATTGCTCAACTTAGCCTTTTATTTTACTTGATAATAATACATCTTAATATAAAATGGTAGGAACAATTGAGTACTTCAATCCAATATAGTAGCAAAAATAATAGTCTATTAAGACACTGTGCAAATAAAATAAATTTAGATTCTTAATGAAATATTTTATGCATACCTGGCAAATTAGAATATTAACACTAAATTGACTGCATATTATATATAGGTAGTGTTTTGTTGAACACCAAAGGTAGACTGACATCTTCACTTGTGTCATTATTTAATTTCTTCCTTGGGATAACCATTATCTAATAATAATCAGTGTACTCTTGATAAATCAAGGTTTTCCTTCTAAACCAATATAATTTTTAAAACACCAAAAATACTTAGCCCTGTTTTTGTTTGGGTTATATCTTTTAAAGTCAGCATACATTTGTGGCTAGACTCTACTTGCTTACATAGATTAAAGAGGTCAGTTTCTGCCTCTTGGCATCTAGCGCCTCTATAAGCAGATACTTTAAATAAAATGTAGCAAGTGCAATATAGGAGTAGTATTAGAGTGTTCTTTTTTCATCCAATGATAATTACCAGTGTGTTGTTGGTAATAAAATATCAAAAGACAAAAAGGGAAAAAAAGAAAGAAAGCCTTGATCTGTAGTATTTGCTAATGTCCATGGTATAAGTGTTCCCACCATGGCTGACTTCAGAATGCCAACAGATGTCTGTGCTGTTTTGGGAAGAGATGAACATAAAAATGGGGAATCAACATCTTTGTGAAGATCTATATGGCTTGATTTTGTTTTAATGAGCTTAAGTTTTTGAAAGAAAACAAATCCAAATAGAATTGACTTTTGTTTTTTAGTTTAGGAAAGTCACTTAACTTCTGTGGGCTTTAATTTCCTATTTTATAATATTCTATGGGTGTCCCTATACCACTATGGAGTATTAAAAATTTATTTTACTCATGATAATAGAAATAGTTAATTACACAATGATTTATTTAAGTAGCTCATATTTTGGTCATGCTAAGTATCACAAAATTTATCTTTACCCAGGCCTTGTTGACATAATCCATGAGAACAAATATTTGTGGAATTACAATATTGTTGTCAACTTTATCTGAGGTTTATTAAGAAACAAAATAGTTTTCATTTATAACATTAAGTCAAAGGGAATTAAAATACACATTGTCTGTGTATTTTACCATCTTCTGTTTCCCTTCCTTGTTAAGATAAATTAAATATTCTTACCTTGAATACCCCTTTGATTGCCTACCATCCTCCCCTCTGTCCTCATTTCAAACACAAAGGCCTGTTTGCCATGCCTCAAGAATACCAAAAACCTGCAAGGGTGCAGTGGTGCATGTCTATAATCCCAGTGAATTGGGAAACTGGGGCAGGAGGAGCATGAGTTCAAGCCAGCCTCAGCAACTTATCAAGGCCCTGAGCAACTTAGGGAGACTCTGTCTCAAAATAAAAAAATAAAAAAGGGCTGGGTTGTGGCTCAATGGTTAAGCACCCCTTGGTTCATTCTCCAGTACAATATATATAATATATATATATATATATAAAATATGTATGTGCGTATATATATACATTATATATATAATGTATATATAATGTATATATATAATGTATATATATACGCACATATATATAATGTATATATATATATAATGTATATATATATGCGTATATATATACATTTTATATATATATACAGATAGATATATGTATATATGTATCACTCAAAATGATTCCAGCCTCAGGGATTTGGACCCTCTGCCCTCTTCTTCAAATACTTGGTAGCAGACATCTTCATACCTTAATTCTTCCCATACTTCAGCTCTCTGCTTAAATGGCATCTTAACAAAGAGAACCTCTCTAAACACCCCTCACACATTTCTGCCCTGTCTGTATTCCTACTTTAGCCTGCTTTTTCTGCCCAGTGTTTAGCAACCACAAGCCATACTATATATGTGCTTCTTCATTGTTGAAGTTTTTTGTAAAGTCCAGTATTTTTTGTTTTTCTGTACTTAGAGGTTGCAGTGCTTAGAAGAGTTTCTGGCACTCCACAGGAACTTATTAAATGCATATGCGTGTCTACACACCCACACACCCACACACACACACACACACATTCTTTTGTGGGGCAGAGAAAGAGCATCACTGACATGCATTCAACGGAAATTTAGATTGAGTGTATTCACACTGTGACACCAATACTGCAATATAAATATAATTTTTTTATTATTCCCTCAGTGTTTGTTCAGCTGGAGCTAATATATTATAAGACATAGCTGGACAGAAAGATAATATATAACAGCTTTCTTATCCATGGTGGTTAGTAGGTAAGAGGCAGAATCTCTTTTCAAATATCAACTAATTAACAATGACATACTTGGGATAACTAAAGCTCCTTTTCTTTTGTATCTATTTGTTGAGTAAACAGAAGATCTAGTTATTTGTATTAAATTTTTCTAGCTCAACAGCCTGGTTTTTGGCTGCCACAAGTAGATTTGTGAGAGATGTGTTGACATTTAATTTATGCATAAGTAAAAATCAATTTATTCTAGACAGAAAGCATTGAGTTTTGGCAAGATAGTTGAGATTATAAATACAAGTATTTTTTTCCTTGCAGATGGAGAAGTCTTACCATATTACTATTGCAAACTTTTTAAAAAAATACTTCATGAGACTCATGAATTGTATAGTTTTGTCGGTACAAAAAAGACTTAAGAGAAAAAATTTGCACTTCAGAATAGAAGTACTAACATTTTGTCCCTGCTAAATATCCTAAAACATTATCAATTTTAATTTGCCTATGATACCTGTAACTAAGTTCCTTGCTTCTGAGTTTGTTTTACTCTTCCTCTTCCTTGCTCTCTTTAAAGCTGAACTTTCTCTATTAACATTTGACTCCAAGTATTTGCTTCATGGTTCTTTGATATAAATTAATTTGCTCATATAGAATAAGCAGAGGCACATGCTGCTCTGACTCTGAGTTCTCCCTTTAAAGAGTAAAATAAAGTTAACAAGGTACAAACAGATAAACTGTGTCATTGGTCTTAGAATCCATCTGCTGCTGCAGTTCCTAATAAAGCCATAAAATCAAGGGTGCAATTGGTTGATGCATCTGCTTGCTGATTTACTTTGAGTAATAAAACAAATTAGTTATACTCTGCTCCTATTTTATGCTGATAATCTTCTAACTCAAATTTCAATTTACTAATTCATCTATTAAGAAAGATTTCCCAATATCAACAATCTTATAAATGGAAAAGCTGGAATAAAATGCAATCCAATATTGTGGTGAAGAGCTATGATTGAGTTTGAGATGCCTCTGACGTAGTAATCTTGGGAATTTTGTTTGGTTCTTTCAAGGCTCAGTTTCCTCTTCTGTAAAATGTCATGGTATTAAAATGTCATGTTTCATGATCTTCAGTATGAAGATCAATGAAATAATGAAATACTTATGAATAATGCTAGCACAGTAGCTGGCACATAGTGCTGTATATAACGTGTAATGAAGGTGGTGATTGAAGTGGGTATGTGATAAGATGGTGAAATTGATTACAGTGCTAAATACTATTCATTGTTGAAACAGATTTCAGAATTAGCTATTAAAGACTTAAAAACAATATATAAAAACAATATATAGATTAGTAGGTTCAAGGTGTGAAAAACACATATACACGAACACGTACACACCCTCCACAAACATTCTCTAGAATTGGCCCAGTAGGCTTTGTTATAAAGAACATATGTGATACATGTTAGATGACATTTTGGGGTCAGAAATCATCTATCCATCATTGTTCTTCCCCTCCTTCACTAATGCATAGAGCAGGGCCTTGACATAGTATAATTATACTACAGTTTTTTAAAATGTTTGAAAAATTGTCCCATTTTTTCCTTCTTATGAAGGTACAAAATAACATCTTTCTTCTATATGAAACCATAAAAGAAAGTCATATATATCTGTGAGACATTTTAATGCAGTTTAATTTGAAATAATTTTATATAATGGTATTTAAAAGCCTCATTTCCTCAATAATTTGTTTTTATTGTATTATGGTTCTTAATATAATAAAGTAATTCAAAGTAATATATGTTGTCTGGTACAGAAGTTGTAGTTAAGGGTCTATACTTGGGAGACAAATGTCTTTTATAATATCCACGACAGGGATTAAGCTGTTCTTGATTTCCTGAATGTATGTGGAGTCTAAGGCTTGTTTTACCAATGAGCCATATATAAGATACGAGACTGGTTTTCTTTGGGTTTACAAGGTAAATGCAGTGCTCAGCTTAGTAATTTTTAAACAGCTACTGCTTAAAATCCTTGTCTAGGGAGCAGCACTTCTCAAAGACAAACAATCCTCTAATTTCCTGGCTTCTAACTATAGGGGAAGGAGTAAGCTGAAACAGGAACATTCAAATAAAGGAAGTCTCCTGAGAGAAGGTCCCCTTGGACTCCTGTTCAAACCATAAAAGGCTGAGAACCCTTCCACTCTGTTCTTGTTCATCTGATCTTTGGCTTTCCCAACTGAACAGCTCTAGTTATTTATTATGGTTTTCTCAATAGGTTAAGGGGAAAAATCCAGCTGGGTGAAAAACTGGAGAAAATATGAAAATAAATTACATTACCCATACAGATTTATTATAAATGTAATATTTATTATGTCATAAATTAAGCTGTTTGCTTTGAGTACAATAGAATAATTTATTAAAGATAATGAAAGGGAACTTTCATTTATTAACATGAAAATAATCTCTGTAAAACATGCAGCTCAATATCTAGAAATAAATTTGGGCAATCTGTTTGCTTTCTATCCAATGTATTGTGGTTCAGAGAATTCTAAGATTAGATTGTTAAAGGCAAGTGCATAAAACTGCTGATTCATTACTTTTCTAATAATAAACTGTGATGAGTAACTATACATGATTATCAGGGAATAGAGTGAGCAATAGCTATAATGAACACAGAGGGGGTACATTTCCAAAATAGCATGTGCCATATGTATGCACAAAACCAATTATGCAAGTAATGTACAAATCGTTCATGCCATATTTTGCAAATCAGCAAACCTTTCAAAGTGCCTTCTAATGAGAAGTTTGCTGATTGTTTCTGAAGGAAAATCAAGGAGGATTTCAGTAATAATTTTTGGAGAAATTTATAGCTGGTTGGTTTCTTTCAGTCTCTCTCCTTTTCCTTTTCTCTTCTCTTTAGCTCTGGTTCTGAGTCTCTTTCCTTTAGTCATCAAGAAAAAATACTTATAAAGAAAACACATTTAGAAGCTTTTCATTCCATAGTTAGGACTCACACGAGACTCATGTTAGTAGGTCAGTTAGAGAACTCTATCATGGCTTCTGCAATACCCATCTAGCTGGCCAGCCTTTCATGAAGAAAAGTAAAGGTAAATTCATTTCCCTCCACAAATTAATTCTCAGCACTCTTTTCACCTATCATTTTAACATACCAGTTCATCTATACACTCTAAAGAAATGTCTTAGGATGTTACAAAATGAGACAAATAAAACAAGACTGCATGCTTGATGTACTGAATTTAAATTTTAACTCCTTCACATTCTAGCAATAAAACTCTAAGATAAAAGCAAATCAGTTTACTTCCTGTTCCTATAATTCACCACAATATGTGCTATTCTTTCAAGATATTTATCACTGCTTTGTTTTTTATTAATTAATTTGATCTAATTAGGTACACATGATAGCAGAATTCATTTTGATTCATTGTACACAAACGAAGCACAACTTTTCATTTCTCTAGTTGTACATGATGTAGCATTGCAGCACATGTGCAGTTATACATGTACCTAGGGGTAATGATGTCCATCTCATCCACCATTAGTTTCATCACGAATTTTAGTAATTTGAGTTTTCTCTCTCCTCGCTAAGGGTGAGAGAAGGATTAGGGTGGCTAAGGGTTTATCGATTTTATTTATTTTTTCAAAGAACAAACTTTCTGTTTTGTCAATTTCTTAAATTGTTTCTTTGTTTCAATTTCACTGATTTCAGCCCTGATTTTAATTATATCTTGTCTTCTGCTACTTTTGATGTTCATTTGTTCTTTTTCTAGGGCTTTGAGATATAATGTCAGGTCATTTATGTGTTGACATTTTGTTTTTTTAATGGACGAGCTCAATGCAATGAACTTTTCTCTTAGCACTGCCTTCATGGTGTCCCAGAGATTTTGGTATGTTGTATCAGAGTTCTTATTTAGCTATAAGAATTTTTTTATCTCCTCTCTAATGTCTTTCACTATCCACGCATCATTCAATAGCATATTATTTAGTTTCCAGGTGTTGGATTATCTTCTATTTTTTATTTTATCATTAATTTCTAATTTCTTTCCATTATGGTCTGATAGAATGCAGGGTACTATCTCCATTTTTTTGTATTTGCTAAGATTTTCTTTGTAGCATAACATATGTTCTATATTAGAGAAGGATCCATGTACTGCTAAGAAAAAAGTGTATTCGCTTGTTAATGGATGAAATATTCTATATATGTCTGTTAAGTCTTAATTATTGATCATATTCTTAAGTTCTATAATTTCTTTGTTTAGTTTTTGTTTGGAAGTTCTATCCAGTGATGAGAGAAGTGTGTTAAAGTCACCCAGTATTATTGTGTTGTGGTCTATTTGATTCTTGAAATTGAGAAGGGTTTATTTGATGTACATAGATGCTCCATTGTTTGGGGCATATTTACGATTATTATGTCTTATTGATGTATGATTCCCTTAAGAAGTATGAAATGTCCTTCTTTATCCCTTCTGACTAACTTTGGTTTGAAGTACACTTTATCTGATATGAGGAAGGAAGCCTCAGCTTGTTTATGTGATCCATGTGACTGGTATGTTTTTTCCCATCCTTTCACTTCAGTCTGTGTATTTTTTTTCCAATGATCTCTTGATGGCAGTATATTGTTGAGTCTTTTTTTTTTTTAACTCAATCTTCCAGTCTATTTCTTTAATTGATGATTTTAGGCCATTAACATTCAGGGTTATTATTGAAATATAGTTTGTACTCCCAGTCATTTTGGTTTGTTTTGGTTTTTTACTTGACTTGGTTTCTCCTTTGATTGGTTTTTCCTTTAGTGTAGTTCTTCCCTTTGCTGATTTTAATTGTTGTTTTTCATTTCCTCCTTATGGAATATTTTGCCAAGAATGTTTTGTAGTGCAGGCTTTCTCACTATAAATACTTTTGTTTAAACTTTTGTTTATCATGGAAGGTTTTTATTTCATTGTCAAATTTAAAGCTTAATTTTACTGGATATAAGATTCTTGGTTGGCATCCATTTTCTTTCAGAGCTTGGTATATGTTATTTCAGGATCTCTGCTGAGATTCAAATTGATTTCCTCCTATATGTAATCTGAAACTTTTCTCTTGCAGCTTTTAAAATTCTATCCTTATTCTGTATGCTAGGCATTTTCATTATGTATGCCTTGATGTGGATCTGCTGTAATTTTGTATACTTGGTGCCCTGTAAGCCTCTTGTATTTGATTTTCCAATTTATTCTTCATATATAGGAAATTTTCTGATTTTATTTCATTGTGCATTCTTTTGGTTTGAATCTCTGTGACTTCCTCTATCCTGATAAATCTTAGATTTGGTCTTTTGATATTATTCCATAATTTTTGGATGTTCTATTCATGATTTCTTACTATCTTCACTGTGTAGTCAAATTTATTTTAAAGAGTGTATATTTTGTCTTCATTGTCTGAGGTTCTGTCTTAAAAGTGATCTAGTCTGTTGCTGACTCTTTATATTGAGTTTTTTATTTGGTTGATTGTTTCCTTCATGTCAAGGATTTATGTTTGCTTTGTTTTGTTTGTTTTTGTTTTTTCAGAATCTCTATCTCTTTCTTGAAATAATCTTTTGTTACCAGTATTTGCTCTCTCATCTCTTCCTTGGAGTGATCAGTTGTTGCCTATATTTGCTCTCTTTTGTCATTGTTATATTTGCAGATAATTTTAATAATGTATACTCTGAACTCCTTCTTTGACATTTCATCTACTGTGCTGTCAATGGATTCTATTATTGAATCATCTTGGTTTGTTTCAGGCACTTTCTTCCTTCGTCTTTTATGCTTTCTCTGTGTCTTCCCTTCTAGAGTGCAGATTCAAGGAATTACAGTTTCTACCATATAATCTTACAGTGTCCTTGCAGGTTACTAAAGTCTCACCTTTAATGAGGAGATCAATATTAACAGCACCCAATGCAAGTGATATACAGCCTTAAACCAAATAGTTACTATTTGGTTTACATAAGCAATTACATTTTTTTTTTACAATATACACGAATGTTGTGTTCAATTACTTTCTGCAACATAAATAGTAGGTTTGCAAATGGATCTACAGGTTCTAATGGTGGACAAAGAGAGGAATGGGGGGTGATGTTTATGCTTATGTATACCTAAGCATACATAGGTATTAGATTATAGGAAGAGTGAAAAATGAATCAGAAGAACTTGGCTGTTAACAGGAGAAAAGAGAGAAAGAGGTGACCCAGTGCAAGGCTCTCTCCTGCCTCTGTAACAAGATGGTGGCTATTACCATACCTAACAGGGATACCTCTGGTGTAACCAAGCCTAAAGGGACTTTGGTGATGGTCTTCCATGTCCTGGATGTTGTCCCTAGATGAAAGTGGTCACATACATAGTGGGTGGCAGGTAGCATCAAACCTGGTATTGGGCTTCCAGCCACTGGCTGGTGTCCAAGATAGAATCTGCCTCAAGTGAAGATGATGGTGGCAGCAGCAGGGTAAACTGAGACGGCATTGGAGGTGTCCCAAGATGGTGGCAACCACTTTTAGAGATGGGGCTGACTGTGCAATGGCTTTGGGCAGCCTGTTTGGAGATGTAGCACTGTGCTGTGCGTCCATGGTCCTTAGCACTGTGGGCAATTCTGTGCCTGGGCTCCTTATGGGTTGATGGGGTGGTCCTAGGCCTGGGTTTGTACTCAGTGCTGGTCGACATGCCTGTCCTGGGCCCACCTAGGCTCCACAGGTGTGGCAAAGACTGGCCTGGACCTGCCTGGTTTCTGTGGAGATCAGTGGGGCTGTCCCATGTCTACCTGGTCTCCACAGGGGTGGGCAAGACTATCCTGGGCCTGTCTGGGCTCTGCATAGATCCCCTATTTTGTTACTATTTACTTATAAGTATGTTTTACATACTAGGCCTTGAGCATGGATATAATTCTATTAGTTATCAGTATCCCTGCCCAAACCCCTGATAGTTCCCAGGAAATTAGTGAATGTTTGATGAGAGAACAAGACCGTTTATTATAAAAGTTACCATAAAATTATATTTTGATAGCAATGTGGGATGAGAGATGAAAGCATCAAGCATAAATCTCAGAATATAGTATATGATCAATAAGTGTCAGTTGACTTTACTTCTTAATGACAATTCATTAGTAGGCTTTCTCAGTATCACTTCTATTTGGTTTTACTAATATATAATCACACAAATTAACTACAGTGGCTTGCTCCATTATTAGGTCATTTTGTTATTCTAGTGAAATGTAATGCAGACTTCTTTGCTGCAATGACCTCTAAAATGACCACTAAGCAATTCAATGAGTTTACCCACCTCCCTCAATCTAAAAACTATCACTACATTACTTTCCCATCCTTGTTCTACCTGATCTTGCATCTTTCACAATCCTGTTATTTCTTCATTATATCTGAAAAATAAACCCCCAATATATATTAGTTCTTTATTTGTTTTGTTTTGTTTTTTGGTACCAGGTATTGAACTCAGGGGCACTCGACCACTGAGCCACATCCCCTGCCCTATTTTGTGTTTTATGTAGAGACAGGGTCTCATTGAGTTGCTTAGCACCTCGCTGTTGCTAAGGCTGGCTTTGAACTCGCAATTCTCCTGTCTCAGCCTCCCAAAGTGTTGGGATTACAGATGTGAGCCACCGCACACAGCTTATATATTAGTTCTTAATTTAATTTTGTCTACTTAGAGACAAACTTAATTCCAACTAAAAAATAGATTAGAATACTAACATTTAACAATGACACAATATCTCAGTGCCTTTGAAGATAACTACTAATAACTTTCTTCTGAATTAAAGTAAGAAAATTATTACAAATATGAATTAGATTATTTCAACAAATAAGAATGACCAAATAAGTAGTCTTTTGTCAGCAGAATAATTTAGTATTTGTTTGGGGGGTACTGGAAATTGAACTCAGGGATTTGTGTTTTATGTAGAGACAGGATCTCATTGAGTTGCTTAGCGCCTCGTGGTTGCTGAGGCTGGCTTTGAACTCGCGATCTTCCTGTCTCAACCTCCCTAAGTGCTGGGATCACAGGCTTGTGCCACCATGCCCAGCTATAATTTAGTATTGTTGCAATAAAAATCACATTAAAGAGAATCACAAAACAGGCCTACTATTTAAAACCACAAAAGATGGTCGGCCAAAAGAGAAAGCTTACCAGGGATTTATTTCAAAATTTTTATAGGAATACAAGATTTAAAATGATTCAAATAACTCATCACCACATCCAGAATAATTCAATATAGATTGCTTTTTGTTATTCAGTCAACAAATCTTTTTCATAAAATTATGCAGCATAATTTTCTCTGTAATCTAAAGTAAGCAAGATTTGATTCCAATTTAATTGCATGACCAGCTACAAATTTTTAAAATATACAAACTTCTGTTATCTGAAGGTTAAATTTGAGAAAGTGCATAAACTTATGAATTTATGAGTGAAAATACTGCTTCTAAATGTTTGCATATATAATTTAAGAGTGAAGTTTAGGCACATAATTTGAAGAAGGCTGCAAAAACTTCAAGAAATTTGAGAGTAGAAACAAATAAGAAAAACATAGCTTTATAATATCTAATATCAAGAGATTCAAAGTCTGTTCTACACAACTACAAAAAAATAACATTTACAACAAATATTTACATATATATGCATTTTTGTTTGCATCTTTTGTAGTTAATAAATTTATAAATTTTCTGAGGTAATATTATTTTCAAAACTGCTCCACCAACACTTATTAAACATAAATTCTTTGCTTCACTCACTGCCATACATATAGGCTTGCCAAGAATTAGAATATGCTAACAAACAATCGGGTCTTTTGTCTTTAGATGATATGTAAAGAATATCTTAAGAATATAAATAAAATATAAAAAATATTGCCACATATTCTGTAAAATCTTAAAAATTAATTTTGAAAGTTCTATTACATATTTCAGTGTCTCTTTTTAAAGGTTTTTATATAAATATTTTTCATATGGAATGATTTGATAATTGATAATTTTTTCTTGATCAACCAATATTCCCTTTTATCAAACAACTAGGGCCCCATCATTAAGAATTTTTAAAATTTTTTAGATATAGATATATATATATATATCTATATCTAAAAAAATTTTAGAACCCTATTGACTATTGCCATATATAGTCAAGTTTAGAACTCTATTGACTATTGCCATATATCCTTATATGGCTTTTGAGTAAAATGTCAAAAGCCATATAAGGATATATGGCAATATATCCTTGGGCACAAGATGAGGCAGAACATCATCATAGTAGGGCATGGCTGAGGAAAGCCGCTCAGGACATAGCAGCCAAGAAGCTGGGGTGGGGGAAGCACCAGGTTCCAGGAACAAAATATAAACCCCAATGGCATGCCCCCAATTGCCTAATTCCTTCACCTGTATTCTACTTACCTACCCTCCAGTTAACCCATTCAAGCAGATTAATTCACTGATTTGGTCATTGCTCTCATAATATAATAATTTCTCCTCTTTAAATTCTTAAAGCGTATGTACATTTCACAACAAAAAACATATTTAGTCAATTTACAAGAGTTCCCATAGTCTTAACAGTTCCAGCATTGACAAAATCCAAAGAACAAGTCCAAATTCTCATCTGAGAGTCAAGGCAAACTTTTGACTATGAGCCTCTATAAAAATCAAAAGCAAGTTAGATATATTAAATATCTATATATCTCTATCTATCTCTATATGTGTGTGTGTGTGTGTGTGTGTGTGTGTGTGTGTGTGTGTACAGACAAAACATTTCCATTACAAAAGGGAGACATAGAAAGAGATGATGGGACCAAACAAGACCAAATTTGAGCTGGACAAACAAGTTTTGTATCTTCAAGTCCAGCCTCTGGAGCACATGGCATCATGATGCGCTCTCTTCAAAGACCTGTACTGCTCTACACCTTTGGCTTTGCTGATTGCAAGGCACACGGCCTCCCTCTTGGGTTGTTTCTTCTTGATTCTTGCAGCTTTCCTCAGCAAAAGGTTCATGTTCCTGGTATCTCTTTATCTTTGGGGATCTCCAGTGCAGCTTTGGCTTCCTTTTCATTTATTCAGCCTGAAGCCTGCAGGGACTCTGACACTGTTAACACTTTGCCTAATCTTTCAAGTCTTCCTTTGAAATCTTGGTGGATGCCTGCGTGACCCTGTAACTCTAGCATCCTTGCATTCCTATAGAACCAGCACCAAGTGGATAACATCAAGGTCGGCCATGAACTCAAGCAGTAGCCAGGCCTCCTGGGACCATAGATGCAGGAGCCGCTGAATGTCTGAATGTTCCTGGATGAAACAACTTCCTTTATTCATTACTGCTCCAAATTGTAGGCAAGCATATAATCTTTAAAATGAAAATTGCTAAACATTCATATAATGAATTATTTTCTGTGATGACAATAAATGAATTATCAATCCTTGAACAAGTATAGATGAGTCTTAAATACATATGATTAATGGAAAAAAGCCAGCCTAAAAAGGTATATACTTAATGATTTCAATCATATGATAGTCTGGAAAATATAAATCAAAAATAGGGATAGTGGATAAGGACTTGCCATGCATGGGCTTTGGGGTAGGTTTGAAAATTTGAAGCACAGGGAATTTTTTGTTGTGGTGGTGAAACTATCCTCTATGATGTTACAGTGATGAATATGAAACATTAAGCATTTGCCAAAATGCAATAGAATTTACAGCCCAAAGAGTAAACCTTATGTATATAAGTCAAAAATTCACTTATGAGGCTAGAATGCAAAATGTGAAAGAAAATCTAAATATATTACAGATATAGAAGTACCTTAATAAGCAGGGAATTAAGGGGTTGAACCTATGAAACTTTGGAAAAGGAGTTTGAGAGAGTAGGCAAAAATCAAAACAAAACATTTTCAATACTTGAATTGTTAAAACTTTTTCCATAGGGGTATGAGCAATTCTGAAAAGTATACATGTATATTGGAGATATATTAGTAAGTCAATATGTGGCTGAGGGTGACAGCTAGGTTTCTCATGGCTGTAATGGGAGGATATGGGTAAATAATAAAGTACCTAAGGCTACCAGTACGGTTATGAGTAATGTTGGAAACATCAGTATGAACTCATGACTAGTTTAATATGGATACATATGATTGGATATAGCAATATTTATAAACATATATATATTTATAGAATAAATCCATATATTTTCTTACGCTGTCAGTTGAGAGGTCCTAAAAGTAATTATACCGTAGTAGCAACAAACTTAGTTCTCATATTTAGATACTTAATACCATCTTCTGATGGCAGCAACCCAGGATTCTTAGATAAATGACTGATTTCAGGATTGGGGAAGGAAATATATAAATTGAGCAAGGAATTCCTTGTAGAGCCACAAAGAAGGAAGTGCTCAGAAAGCAAATGAAACAAAGATGAAAGTATGTCAAAAGGACCTAGGATCCATTTGAAAGAGATTCTAATAGCCCAAACTGGAAAAATCTGAGCAAGGAAGTAGTATTTTTAAGTTGCAATTAAAAAATTACACATATATCCAACCAGTATCAGTAAATGATTAAACAGATAGGTAGTTGGACAGATAATAAATGAAGGAAAAAGAAAAATATCTGTGCAGAAAAATTCCAAATAATTCATGTTACAGACACCTGTAATCCCAGCTACTAGGAAGCCTGAGGCAGGAAGATTGCAACTTCAAGGACAGCCTCAGCAATTCATGGAGTCTCTGACTCAAAATAAATTTTTTGGAAAGAACCAGGAATATAACTTAGTGATAGATCATACCTGGGTCCAATCCTCAGTAAGAAAGGATGAAAAGAACAAGGAGGGAAAGAAATGAAGAAAATAAAAATTCTACAAAAGGCCTTCCTGACTCTCAATACTCAAATTGTCAAGGATTTTTTGGCAAGAAAGAATGATGGGGAAACTGTCCTAATTTGGAAAAGTGGCCTTGGCATCAGAGTTCTGAGAGTAAATATTGACTTTGTATTTTCCTCTCTGTTGGGTTTTAGGTAAGTTGTCAAACGTTTTGAGGACCTCAGTCTTCTGCTTTATAAAATTGAGATGACAATGTCCAAGCTAACCGGTTCAGTTCACTAGGGAACAAAAGGACTAAGCAGCTGCTTGGAACGATGACATTGATTTTCTCTCCTTCTCATTTAATAATCCATTGGGAGCTACATTCATTCTGGTGTGCTAAAGGTGAACATCATGTTCCTAATTGCTAGCTCCTATTTTTTCCTTTAGCTTCCTTATTAAAATGAAACATGAGAAGTATCTATTTCCGGAATGTTTGACTCTTTTCTGTAGCACCATTAAATATACTTTAAATTTATGCAAAAATGGCTTGTCTAAAAATACTTTCCTACTATTAAAATATTTGTAGTTTTGATTGTTTCACTATATGGTATATGCCATTCTCTTACAATAGCAATGGTAATGTTTTTCTCCTAGTTAATTTCAAATATCTTATACAAATTCTTTATTCCAGAAGGAAATATTATACTTGTTAACATTTACACAATTATAAGGGTATTACTGATTGATGTTTATGAAGACAGATTGACTGTTTACAACCACAACTATATGATACTTGGATTTTTGCCACATTTGTAAAAATGACAAACATTTAGAATAATATGAACTATAGACAACCAGGGGTTTCCTATATTTTACTCAGAAACAAATATAATTTAAGGATTGGAAGTCCTCAGATATTTTAAAATTTTAATTTAAACTCTATGCTGTATTTTAGCAAACATTGACCTTTCCTATTGGGTTTTTCTTACAAATAAACACAAAATTATCACTAGTTTGAAAACTATCTCGTAGCACAGTTTCTTATAAACTATGAAAAAGCTAGCATCTAAATTGATTCTGGAACATATGAAAGATGAAGTCATTTATAAATCTGACCTAGTCTTTATTTTACACTTTGGAAGATGACAATCTTAATGTGGATCAGAAGTGATTTGTTTGTTGTAATGTTGTAAAAATGCATTAAGCATTTATAATAAAATAAGTTTTACACTTCTCCCTGCAAATTATTTTTTTCAGGAAATTGTGAAAAACACACATAACAAAATATTTCTAACCAACTTTTCCCTTGTTTGCTGTTGACTTTAATTTTATTCAGTCAAAAATATACACAGGGTGATACTCAATAATACTAAATTGACTACAATTTCCCTTTCTCTTGAGAAATATGTTTCATTATCCACTTACACCCATCATTTGTGAATAAAGAGGGTATTTCATATATTGGCAAAGATATAGAAGGCATGAAACTTCCCTAATGTAATTCCAGCTAATTAAAGACTCGTTAAGAAAGAAATAGAAATGAGAATTTGCCTGAGAACTTGCTTAAGTAATTTTAATTTTTAATCATTTTGTTCTCTCACTAATTAAACAGTTTGATGGGTACCTATCGGCTATTTACCTAGTTTTCTGCATGTTAGCCAATAATTCAGTGCTTACCCAGTGATCAAATCATGATGGTCTCTGAAGATATTCAGGTATGTCACCACAGTGTTCATTGCTTCATTTCTAACTACAGTGCTCACATGATTTTTATAAATTTACTATGAAATTGTGTATATTTCCTTTCAGTTCTACCAAAATGGAATTTTGGGGAGCCCCTAATATTTAAAGAACAGATAAAATTGAGGAAGAGAAGACGGCAAAAGGGATAAGGAGTGAGTAGCACAGGAGAACCCATGGGAGAGGCAGCACAGGACTTGCAGGCTTAGGCTGGAGCCCCAGCTCTACCACTGACAACATGTGTGATCCTGCTGATCCTGTTAGTGCTTTCAACCTAGACTCCTCATGACAAAGAGGTCACAGCACAACCTACATCATACAGTTGTGAGGATAAAAAATATAAACCTGGCACACTGATTCCAGAGCTTGGTACATGACTGTGAATGCCAACCACCTTTGGATCAAATCAACATTTTTAGATCCAAAGGATCTGAAATCAACATACTATAGGGATACAGCCACATCATTGTTTATAGCAGCATCATTCATTCACAATAGCCAAGCTATGGATCCAAACTAAATGCCCTTCAACAGCTAAATGGATAAAGAAAATGTTGCATATACGCATACTGGAGTATTATTCCTCCATAAAGAATGAAATTATGGCATTTGCTGGTTAATGGATGGGACGGGAGATTATCATGCTAAGTGAAATTAGCTTGACTCAGAAAGCCAGAGTCAATTGTTTGCTCTATTCTCAACGTCTGTGGCATAAGCTCTTTAGATTCCACACAAAGTATTTATCTTTCTGCCTCTGTCTCCTGCCACTTAACATAAAGAACTCCAGTTCCATCCATGCTATTGAAAATGATAGAATTACATGATTGTTTTGACTGAATAGCATTCATTGTATGTTCTCAATTTCTTTATCTATTCATTAGTGGAGTAACACTTAGGTTGTTTTGATTTCTTTTCTATTGCGAATAATGCTACATTGAACATGGGAATATAGATGCCTCATTGCCGTACTGATGTCATTTCCTTTTGATATATTTCCTGCAAGTGAGATTATTGGATCATATGATACCTCTATTTTAAAGCTTCTGAGGAACCTCTACACTGTTTTCAACAATAGCTGTCTTCTCCATATCCTCAACTAAACTTGTCTTTTGTTTTATCGATAATAGACATAATTACTAGGTTGAGATGGTATCACATCATGATTTAGATTTGCTTTCCATGAGGGTTAGTGATATTGAGCATATTTTCACATAATGTTGGCCATTTATATCTTCTTTTGAGAATTGTTCATTTTTGAATCAGATTGTTTAGTGACTATTGTGTTATTTGAATTTCCTATATATTTTGGATATTAAATCTTTCTCAGATAAAGAGCTGACAAATATTTTCTGTCATTCTATGCATTATCTCTTCACTCTATTGATTATTTCCTTGGCCATGCAGAAGCTTTTTAGTTTGTTGTAATCCCATTTGGCGTCTTATCCAAAACAATCTGTGCCCATTTCAATGATCTGAAGAATTTCACCTGCTTTTCTCTAGTAGTTTTATAGTTTCAGCTCTTACATGTAAGTCTTTAATTCATTTTCAGTTAATTTTGAAACTGGTGAAATATAGGAATCCAGTTTTATTCTTCTGTATTTGGATACCAGTTTTCCCAGTACCATTAATTAAAAAGAGCGGCCTTTCTCCATTGTGTGTTCTTAGGAACTTTGTCTAGCATCAGTTGATGTAGATGCAAAAGTTTACTTCTAAGTCTTCTGTTCATTTTCTTTGGTCTGTGTGTCTGTATTTATGCCATTGCCACGCTGTTTTGATTACTACAGCCTTGTATTATGAAGTCAGGGAGTATCTTGTGGTTTGTTGTTTTTGCTGAAGAAGCCCTTGCTATTTGTGGTATATTCATGTTTCCAAATAAATTTTAGGATAGTTTTTTCTAATTAAGGGAATAATGTGATTGGTAGATATTGCATTGAATCTGTAAATCACTTTGAGTAGTATGAATATTTTACAGTATGGATTCTTCCTGTCCGTGAACACAGAATATCTTTCAATTTGTGTGTGTATGCACACACACACACATGTGCACCTTCTTTAATTTATTTCATCAATGTTTATTAATTTTTATTTTGTAGCTAGTTTTCAATTATTTGGATAAATTTAATTATAGGTATTTTATTTTGTTTTTGTAGCTTTTGTAAAAAGGGATTTCATTCTTGACTCCTATTTAATAATTTGATATTGTCATTATGACATTGATGCTGATTTTTGTATGATGATAATGTATCCTGGATCTTTGTTGATTTCATTATTTGTTCTAGTAGTGTTTACTAATCTTTGAGGTTTTCTAGATATAATATCATGTCATCTGCAAACAGAAATAACTATATTTCCACTTTTTCAACATGGATGTCCTTTCTTTCTTTAAATTAATTGTTCCACCTAAGACTTCAATTGCTATGTTGAATAAAAGAGATGGAAGTGAGCATCCTTGTCTTATTTCATATCTTACAAAACTTTCAGCTTTTCCACATTTCTTATAATGTTAGCTATTACCTATTATAAATGGCCATTAATACATTGAGACACATTTCTCCTACACCTAATTTGTGCAACATGTTTATCATGAAGGGACACTGGATATTATTAAAGCCTGTTCTGCATCTATTGAAATAATCATATGATTTTTGTCCTTTATTCTGTAGATGTGGTATATGCATTTATTGATTTGTGTACATCGAACCACCTTAGATTCCCTGAGATGACTCCCACTTGATCATGGTGAATAATCTTTTTTTAATGTGCTATTGGATTCAGTTTAGTAGTTCTTCATTGAGGATGTTGGCATCAGTGCACATTAAGAATATTGGCCTGAAGTTTTCTTTTTTTGTTGTGGCCTTATATGATTTTAATACTAGGGTAATACAGGCCCCACAGAATGTGTTTGAAAGAATTTCCTCCTTTTCATTTTTTCCCAAGTAATTCAAAGTGAATTGCTATTAGTTCTTCTCTAAATATTTTGTAGAATTCATCAGTGAAGATTATGGTCTTGGCCTTTATTTTAATGGGGGCAATTTCATTAATGATCAGTCTGTTTACTTGTTATTAATCTGTTCAAGTTTTCTATTTTTTCCATGATTCAATCGTAGAAATGTGTATGCATCCAGGAATTTGACCATTTATTCTAGGTTCTCAAATTTGTTTGCATATAGGTGTTCTTAATAAGCTCTGATTGTCCTTGAATTTCTGTTTTGTCATTTGTAATGTTTCCTTTTCAATCTCTGATTTTATTTGAATCTTTTTTTCTTTATCTTAGTTTAACTAAGAGTTTATCTATTTTATATTTTTAAGAATCAGCTATTCATTTCATTGATACTTTGTATTATTTGTTTTGTTTTTCATTTATTTTCTCTTTAATTTTTATTATTTCTTTCCTTATATTAATTTTGAGTTTTTGAGTTTGATACTTTCATATTTTGAGATGCACTGATTGATTATTTGAGATTGTTCTAATTTTTTTTTAACGTGGTGCTGAGGATTGAACCCAGTGCCTCACTTGTACTAGGCAAGTGCTCTACCACTGAGCTACAACCCGAACCCTTACTCTGCTTTTTGATGAGGCATGGGTTTCTAGAAATTTCTCTCAGAGTATTGCCTTTGTGATATCACATAGCTTTGTATATTGCATCTCCATTTACACTTATGTCAAGAAGGTTCTCAATAGCCTTCTTTATTTTTCCTTTCATCTATTGATTTCTCAAAGATAATTGTTAATTTCCATATTTATATAGTTTCCAAATATTTCCTTTTTATTAATTTCTATTTTTATTATATTATAGTCTAAAAAGATACTCAATATGATTTCACTTTTTAAAAATTTTGCTGAGAGTTGTTTTGTGGACTATCATATGATCTACTTTGTAGATATATTACCACATTTCTGTTGTGTGTTTCATCTCATTGAGAGTATTTTTCACTTTCAGTGTCTATTTTGGTTATTAAAACATTCCCATTCTTTTGTTAAGTTTCTCTTTTATAATATGAGCCATTTCTTTTATTTTTCTTCTGGCTTATTGAGTTTCCTTAAAATTGATGTTATAATTCTTCATCTGAGAGTTTTCCAGTACTGATTACAACTTGGTCAATTTCTTGCACCTTATTAGGTGAAACCATTGTGAAACCAGTGTTTTTGAAAGCTCTTGGTGCTTGTTGATATATGCTTTTGTCTGGACATTGAAGAATTAGGTATTTATCTCATTCTGCCTAATGTGGCTTTGTGTGTGACTCTCTTCCCAGAAATTCTAAGCAGGTTGCTTATTTTCTGTCTGTAATAACTTTCATTATTTCAACAATGGATACCGCCATATCCTGGTTTCCTGAGAGTCTGTAGTTGGTGTGTTGTTACTGTTGCAGCACTAGAGAAAAATCCAAGTCCAGGTTTGTCTCAAATTTGCAGTTGATGAACTAGAGGAGTATATACAAAGGGTTGTATCTCCCTATAACCATTTTCCTGGGGCAGGAGTAGGCCAAGACACCTAATTCACAGTCATTAATATTAGTCAGTCACTATAAGATTCTCACAGTCATAAGATTTTTATAATCTTGGTGGTGTACTAAGGCCCAAACACAGCTGTGATTGAGGAAGGTCATACCATGAGTTCATCCATTAGAATGCATACCTGTGCTTTATGCTAGTGTTGGTCTAGCGTTCTGTGTATAATCACTGGCCTAGCAATAATCTTGATGCCTGTTGATAGGGATAAGGTGGTTGAGACAATTTCTCAGCCACTAAGGCTGACACTAATCTTGGTCATGTATGTATCTCACATTTGCAGAGAGCTGCATAGTCTTGGGGAAGATAATGTCACAGGCCTAGCCAAAGGTTGGCAATGATGTGGGTCAAAATTTTAGTCTGTCCCACTAATACACAAATCTCTGCCTGTTGTCTAATAAGGTTTAAAGCCTCTGTCTGTGACCACTGGCTTTTGTAAGGGTTCTTTGATTTTTAAATGGTACTGGGTCTCTCTGTGTCAGGCTTGGCACTAAACTCAGAGACAAAGACCTCTGCTAGCTTTCATGCCCTGCTACTCAGTGAGTGGAATTTTGCTTTTCCCTCTACTGCATGAGTTTGGGGAAGGCAGGGTGGATTTTGCCACCCCAGTAGCAGTTCTAGCATCTCAGTCCATGGGTATTCACCTTATGGGAGTGGCCATTAACTCTGTCAGGCATTAAGTTTCACCATGGTGGGTCTGGTATTTGGTTTCAAGTCAAAGCCCTGGCTTTAATTCAGTAAGGATATCTTGAGTAAAGAAGAATCTGTTTTATTTCTGGACTAGTGTAGCAACTTTTTAGACAACCAAAATTAGATGTCATATTCTGTTTGCACATGTGACTATTGAGCTTCACTCAATAGTCAGTCTTACTCATCTTGGTATTCTTGTCTCCATGTACTACTCAAGTAAATGTTCAATGAATATTTTCTGTTTTATAATGAATTAAATGTAACTACTTCATGTCTTTTGTGTAACAATTAGGCATGGTCTGTTGTTTTCTATGTAAAATTAGATAATTAGATATCAAATGATGAATTGGACTAAAACATCTGCTCTTGTTCTTTACTATTTCCCTTTAAAAAAATTAAAATCTGACAGATTTGTGAGAAATTGAATATAACTGTTCTTGTTCATGGTAGACCATTTGTTTTTCACTGTGAATGTAAAGGGAAGATAGCTTTTAGGTGGCCTATGAGTTGATACATTTTTATGAGGAAAGATACTATCATTATTTGAAAACATCATTAGTAGATTTTTTATTAAGTGTCTTCAGCACCTGTATTAGTACATAAAGTCATCCATTTAGGTCCGCATGATCATTGGCAATGCGGATGCAGTGAAATTCAATACCGACAGGTGAGGATAGATGAAAGAGGTTAGCCTTGCCTGTCAACACTGCCTACATTTGAGCAGGAAAACCAGGGTTGTTATCATGCAATGTTTTGGATTTTCAATTTCATCTAAATCACATAAAGAAGAGGTCACATATATCAACTTAATAACAACAGCAACAATTCCCAGAGAAATCTGCTTCCCAGAGAAATCTACTGTTTTGTAAATCTAACCATAATAGTTTCCATTTACTGAGTACAAATTATGTCATGGGATCTATACTAAAAGCATCACATATTATTTCATTTGTTCCTCACAATAGCCTTGAGGGCATCATTTTAATTTTTTTCCATAAGAGAAAATTGAGTCTTAGTATAATCCAAGTTCCACAGAACTGAGAGGCAATGAATTGAGGATTTGAACCATGTTGTCTTGTTATAAAGCACATAATATAAATCATTTCAACACTGCTCATATTTCACTTCATACAACATTTTCTATGTACTATTTCATTTTACTTTAGTAAAACTTCTATTATATTTCTTGAGATATTCTTTTATTCTTTTATTTGAGGAGTTCGCCACTTTAGTGGCGAACTGCTAATAATCAGAATATGATTTACATAAAAATTTTGAATCTGGTGTTCCTATGTGTAAAAATGGTATCCTAGGGCCATACAGAAACTTACTCAACAACTTTTCTAGGAGATAAGAAGAAAGCAATGTTTGACTTAATGACAGAATTTAACTATAAATGATATCATCCCAATTTAATGAGAGAATTGAGGCTTAATGTCCCATTTCATCTTTCTGTATTCTAAACTATAGATAAATATTTTACTGTCCTGCCAATTCTATATTGTTGTTCCAATTTCAATTCTGCAAGTGAAGATACACTGGAAACTATACAAAGTTACATACATCTTAGCAGTGTATGTGTCTATGTGGTGCAGGGACTCAGCTAATGTATGGCAGGACCAAGATATAAATCTAGTGCTTTCCATTCCCATTTATTGGCTTCCTCATTTTGCTAATGTTTATTGAAGACCTAAAAGTATTTCCACACTGCTAATTGCTAGAAACTTGAATTAGGAAGATTTGTAGTATTTCCTAATAACCATTCTGCTTCTATGACTAATAGCAAAGAGAAGCTAGACTTGAAAATCTGGTTTTAATTTTTGAATTGATATTATGTTTGTTTCCAACAGGTTTTATTGCATTATAGAAAAATTATATGAACTTAGAGTTTGTAGATTCTTTGAAGAGCTTAAAATGCACATAGTTAATAATATAAAAGTTATTATTAGTTTGGTTGGATTATATTATTAAAGAATTTCTTTTAAAAAGATTATATTATTAGTTTGGTTGGATCATATTATTAAAGAATTCCTTTTAAAAGCTAATTTAATTAAATGCTTTTTAATTTTCTAAAAATATGAAATACCACTTAAAGAATTAGTAGTATAAATGAGCTATAATAATATGTTGAAAAAATCTAAATTTTTTTTCATTTACCACCTTTAATTAACCATAATGCAATTTCACAACAATTTTAATATCAGCTTAAGAATTACCACTGGTCAATTAAATGCTAATGTTAGTATCATTAGGATAATATTTGCTATATTATGGATACTTCATTGAAATATAATTATTTCAGAAAAAATTGATTTCAGAAATGTCTCAGAGATCTCAAAATGTAATCAGAGACACAAAGCCTATTGGAGATTATTTCACTTTAAAAACAGATGAATAACACATGAAAAGAATTTAAGAGATACTGAATTTAAAAAAATGTAAGGCTTATTTTTAAAACATTTTATTAACTTATTTATAAATGGATCAAAATTATGAGAATGACATAATAAGAATCTAAAGAATTTTGATTTTATGAGTCAAATTATAACATTTTTACAACATATATACGTAATCAATGCCCTATGGGGCAAAAGATAAACTTGTTTTAAAATAATTTTTTTCCTCATAAATAACAAGTATATATGTCTTTTTAAAAAAATATATAAAAATAAATGTTTTATTTTATTTTTTATTTTATAGTAAGGGTTTTATTTTGCTTATGTGCTGAATTATTCAATAGTATTTATCCAACACCTACAATATGTCAGGTACTCTGTTAAGTATTAGAACTAATTCAATAATTAAGGAACGATTCAGATTCTGTGATATTCAAGACTGGACAATCTAAGAGTTATGAATTATAACAACTGGCTAAAATTAAATTTTCACTTGATTCAAAAAGTAATCAAACTTTTAGATTCGATTAAAGAAAAGGCCCATTCTGGTTAATGTGATTTTTATTAATTAAGAAATCATTAAGGAATAACTAAATGAAATCCTGCACCATAACTTTCCAAATTAATTTAAACCTCTAATCATATTCTGTTCCCACTGCTGGGGGCAAATTCCAGATTCTGATTTACATCTGCTTGTATTCTGACATTCCATATCCATTAGTCATTCTGCTACTTTCTTTACAAATGTCATTATGCCTAATCTAAAATATATCACAATTTTATTTCTGTGTGTATGTGTGTGTAGGGTAGAATTACATGAAAGAAATGTCTTTACTAGCCTGATTTTCATCTACCAAATAAAAAATAATAAGAAGAATACATCCATTTGTTTTAATCATCCCTGGCAAAAGTAAACTTATAGTAAACAATAATTTAGAATAAGCTATTGTTGAATCATTATGAAAATTTCACCACATACAATATGAGTCCCAGTAGGATTTTTAAAAAGTAATGGTTATTTCTACTGTTCATTTCATTGAGTATGGATTTTATCTGTGATACTGGAGAGTTAGTTCTAAAACTGGATTAATGATAAAATATTTCATTTTCTTTTAGTAATTTCTTTAGTAATTTGGTTTAGGCTCCACAACAAATTACACCCAGAACAATTCACTTGGTAGTGGTATGATGTGTGTATATGTGTGTGGGGGGTGTGTTTTATATAGACTGGGTGGTAAACATGTACCTGTCATAGAAAGGGTTCAGGAACTGTGCAAATTTGTGCTTAACGGTGATTCTAACTGCAGATCTAGATCTAAGTGGTATGAGTAAAGCCACATCATACAATAGCAACTGGAAAATCATTTTTTTTCTCACTGATTTAGAAATTTAAGTACAGGCTTAAAACACAGCAGAGACTTCCATATTGGTATTAGTAGTAATAGTCATCTGCCTTCAATGGGCTTGTCCTAACAGGTGGGATAAATCAGTTTATAGGTGATTTTAAATAGGTTTAAAATAGGTGATAATTTCATGAATCTCTTGTCATTTTAATGACAGTTTGTCATTTTAGAAGCCAAAGGTATACTTTTGAAAAAAAAAATGACACTATATCTACTCTCAAATAGTTAACAAATACTCAAAATGCTGCAACAGAGAAAAGAGGAGCTATAAAAACATCTTTTTAAAGTCCAAAGCTCATCTAAAGAGGAATAAAATTTTTCTTGACATAGCATCATCTGGGCAGTGTGATCAAAAGGAGAATCAGTTAGGGGGAATCTCTCAATCCTGGTGGCACATTGAAATCACCTGGGAATTTTAAAAACAATACTGATACCTGGGCCTCATCTTCAGATATTCTTATTTGATTTGTCCTGGTAATTCTTTTTCACTGAGATTTTTCAAGTCTCCATCAGTGATTCAGTGATTCTGATGTGTGGCCAGGGTTAAGAACCACTCAGGTCTAGGAAGTGGTAATAGCATGAGTGTCAATTGCCAAGTGTTAAAAAGGGTTGATGAACTCTAGTGTGGAGTCAGGAAGAGAAGTGGGGGAAGGGTAGAAGATGGAAGGAAAGGGTCCTTGGCCGCAGGAGTAGCTGTGGAAGTGGAATGTAGGAGGTTCAGAAAACAATTGGAAAAGGGAAAGGGAGTTTCTGTTGACGGGATAAACTGTTCATGATTGTAGGGTGTGTGTATGCTGGGGAGGATGATAGATAGTTCAAACAATCCTAGACAGAACTAACTTTCTATAGATGACTATATACTGTCACTCATTAAAAAAAAAAAAACACATGATTTGAAATGTACTTAAAAGTTAAAGTGAAGCTAGTGGAAATAGTGGTAATAATGACAAGAGATTCATGAAATTATCACCTACTTAAAACCAGGTGATTTGAAACTAAATTTCCTGCCATCCACTCTGGTAATAAAATACCCTTTGCTAAAATAAAATTATATACTTGTGAGTATGCAACCACACATGCATTGAAAACAGAGAATGTAGTAAAGCATTGATCTTAACTGGGGAATAATGAAATTTGAGGGAAGATAGGATGTTTATGGGATAATCACAACATTGATTAATTGTGACAGTTTCTCATGAATTATGCATTTCCCAGGGTAAATAGATGTGTATTAAAATAAGTCTCTATTATTTATTCTCCCTGCGTTTCAAAGCTTAGATGAAAGAATATGTGGCTAGAAGGAAATGACATAAACTTGGAGAGAATATATGACCAGCTGGACAAAGACTGTATAAGTGGCTAAAGTTTCAATACAATGACCAGCAGGAATTAAATAAATGAAGTCTCTTGAAATCTGTAAGAAAACATGAATGCAAAGAAAGAAATGGCCAAGCCACGTGAATTTTAATGCTTTTCTTTAAATGACAGTAAGTAGACATAGACATTTAAATGTAGGGAGAAATGCCTTAGAATAGGGGAGACTTGTTGGTTCTTAGCTGGCATGTTGCCTTGTGCAAACTCTTAATGAAATAGATTTTTTCACGTATCTTTCATTTCCCTACACTACTCAAAAGCTTGAGAGGATACTAATATTACACAAATTTCAGAGATAGTTCCTGATCTGAAGCTTATTAAGTTCAAAGCTAACCAGCATTCTGTGGGAAGTACAAGTGAGTTCAGGAAAAGGGGCTTGAGATGGTCAGCGTGTGCCCCTTGTCCTTGTTTTCACAAATCTGTTCAGGGAGCCATGACCTTCATCAGAGGTAAATATGTTGAAGACCTCAGGTCATGAAGCTCCCTGTCTTTTAAAATAGCCAAACCAAAGAAGTTTTTGTTCGTTGTATGGATGTGGAAATTTGAATCTCTGAAGCTATTTTAACAACATGAGGAAGGCTAAGGATAAAGCCAATCTTGTAGAATGTAATTCAGAGAGATGAAATAAATGAGATCTATGATCACAACCTTTTTAACTCTGGACTTTCCAATTATGTGAGCCAATAGTTCCTTTCTATTGCTTAAGTTATTTTAGTTGGTTTGTCTGCCACTAGCAACAACAACAACAAAAAGAACTTCAAATAATACCCAAGTAGTCAAAAGACAGAAATAGAGTTCATGATTAAGACCCTTTTCTTCCAAATTCTCTCTCTGTTGTGTCATGACTTATAGATTATTTTCCTATGCAACCCAGCTGCAACTCAATTTTTCACCAACTATTTAATGTATTCCTTGGTAACATATTGCTATGTCATCATCAGTTTATGAATAAAATACAATACCTATAATTTCTTCTCAGTTCAAATTCAAATCATGTCTGACCCAAGCTGGGTTATATCACTTTTGGGTCTGGAGGTTGGTGAGGGAATCAGGAAGATGTTGGCAAGAAGATGCAAGGTTTCAGTTAAACAGGAGAAAAAAATTTGAGTGATTTGTTGTGTAACATGGTGACTATAGTTTAAAATATATTGTAGTTTAAAAATGCTAAGAGAGGAGGTATAAAGTTTTCTTACTACAAAAATGACAACTATGTAAAGAGAGGATTATTTTTCAAAATTATGATTTTTCCCTTTAGATAGTATACTACATAGGTAGTTTCATATTCTGGTGCTCAGTAAAAAGAAATATCTTTTTGCTAACACTTAACTGGAAATTGAAAAAATTTAATTTTATACTAATTAACTGACATTTTAAATGTCATATATTTAAAATTGCTAGAGGAGTACAGTTTGGGTGTTCTCACAATAATAACAATAATAAGAAGTATGCAAGGTGATAAATATGTTAATAAGCTTGATCTATGTATATATATTTCAACAATGTATATTTTTATATATATATATATATATGTCTCAAAACACCCCACTGTACCTCATAAATATTATCAAATGAAAATTATGAGACTGATGTTTTGGACTAAGGTCCTGCATGGGGTCCAAAAAGACTGGACTATGAATTAAAATAGAGTCATCTAATAGGTATGGGGGCCGAAAATAATGTAGTCTAAGAAAAGGAAAGTTTTTCCCCACACTTCCCCCAACAGATGCCTTCTTGAGGCTTATCGCAGAAAGGGAGGAGCAGAAAAGGAGGAGTGCATCACCACACTGAGATGATAATCTTCAGCCAGAACACAGGACCCTTGACACAAAGGCTCAACTCCCTGACTATCTCATTGATTGATCAAAACGAGCCCCAAATTCCTAAGGGCCGGGGAGAACTGGGAGAACCCGCAGGTTTTTTTGCTAGACCACCTCCCTCAAAATAACCTATAAAGACCCAGTCCCTTTCTTTTTTCAGGGCTCATTTTCCACCAGGAAAGTGGGTCCGCTACCTCCACAAATGTAATCTTGCTCCTGAATAAAGCCTGAAATGACTTGCATGGTTTGCTGCTGCCTTAATCTTTCTACACTTACATCATCTATGCTAAAGTTCCACTTATGCTGTCACCAAATTGAAATCAAGTTGTTATCTAAATTTCTGAGAAATCTGCAGAATGAGAGTCACATTTCCCAAACAGGCCAGCAGGCATGACAATAGATCACCCTCTACTTTAATTCATTCTTCCTGTAATCCTTACAAAAAGTAACCTAAAATAATCTGATGTTAACCAATCAGCTATTTTTCCATTGTTCTATCTCCTTGTCCCTACCTTGCAAGGACAGTAACTTCAAAATAACCAGTCTGATTTTTGTTCTTTCTGCTTCTTCTTTTCCTCTCTTCTTTTTAAAAAGCACCACCCACTGGAATATTTACTCTATTTTATGAAATGAAGTGTTGCCTGATTCTAGAATTGAAATTGGAGCAAATTAATATTTTTAAGGTAAATTGTAATTTCGTCCTTTGACAATTAATACAAGTATTATTTTTCAATTAAAATTAAATATTTCAAAAAGGCAAACCTACAGTTAAGGGGAAATATTAATCAAGATTTGGATAAGGTCAAATTAGGTTTCTTTAAGAAAATTAAAATAGTACAATAAAAACTGCTTGAACTCAAAAGATCTAATGTAAGTGAGATGAGGAAGTTTCCCTGGATATTTTCAGTTTATACTTGGATACAGCTTTTCTACTTTCAAGGCCATGGACCAATTTTATACTTTCTGAAAATATGCTAGACTATGACTCACTTTCCTGACGTCCTGTGTTCCTTGGTGGCCTGGGTTTAGGGGTGAGAGGAAATTCACTAAAGCACATTTGCTCCCATTTTGGCCATCAAATATCAATCAGATTTGGAAAAGTATGCTGGCAAATTCCAGAGTGTTTCCCGAATTCTTACTATGTTAAAGGAAGTACATTCATTTTTTTACAACTTGAACCAGTTTGCCCAAATTGTTTAAAAGTGAAAGATGCCACCCAGGGATGCATTATTTACAGGAGCTGTGAAGGCATTAGGAAAACAGGCTTGAAGTGCTGCATTTGCATTAAAGTACAGTTTTACTGCCATATAAACAGTGTCTCTCTTGAAATGGAAATTGTTAATAAATCTAGCACTTTATAGCTTAGCCCTGTAAAAAGCTTTTTGAAGGGAGCAGGGATCATTTTCCCTTGATGGAACAGTGCCATCATTGTTCAGCTACAGCAAATGGAAGAATGACTAGGGAATCAGCAACGCACTAGTGATGTTTCAGATTGATGTGTTTTATCACCCTTGGAACTTGGATGAAACCCTTCTGGTCTTTTTAATACTCTTTCTTAGAGGCTGAACTTCAAACTTCCTCTTTTATGTGAACAGAATTTAAAGAAAATTTAAGCTCTGGGTGCATCCACCATGACAATGCTGCACCCAGCATCCTGCATCTGTTCAGGTCTCTGTGTCTCTGGTTGCTTCCCTGCCACTGTTGGAAATGTATCATTATCATCAGGTGCTTCTCCAAGTGGAAAAACCCAGGGCAAGACAGCATCTGCCCAGTTAAGACAAGCATTTCCAAATTCTGTACTTTAAAAATTATACTGGCCATGGAAAAGTACAAAAATGTGTGAGGTCAATTATTGGTAGCCCTTCACCATAAAATAGAAGCATAATTTCTTATAATAATGTAGGCTTATACAAAACAAAAAAAAGCTTCTAAATCTAACATATAAAACATGAGCAAGCAATGAGTACCAACCATGGGCAGGTAATAATTCCATATGATAACTTGCTTGCCACCATGTTATCACTTCTTATATAAAATCTTTTAGAATCTACTCTAGCAAAACCCCAAAATTTTAACTAGAGATTAATTACAGTCTGGGTTCCAACATTTCTGTAATACATGCAGTCATTAATAAACCAATTTCTAAAATATTTTGTATTTCTTTTCTTTCTCTTTTTTTTCCCTCCATAGCACCTAACTATAAACATACGGGACCATACTGTGAGAAACACAGCAAAGCTATTTTCTCATCATCCTTCAGGTCTTTAGTTACTTCTACTTTAAAATCTTTACTATTCACACACAAGAGAAATGATGATAAAATAATGTATTCTTCAGTTTAATAAAAATATCTTTAATAAAATACAAAATATTTATAAACATTTAGATATTTTCTGTCTCGTTCCTCTGAACTATGTGTGACTGAAATTGTATTACTGAATCTTGTTGGAAGCTCAAGACACCCTCAAAATAAGAGACCATTAAAGAGTGAAGAAATCAAGTTGAATATTTCCAGATTGCCAGTCACTGATTGTGTCTCAAGAGGTTCGTGAGTGAAAAAGTCAATGTCATATCACTTGGTTGTTCATAATATTATGCAAGAAAGGGCAAGTGGATATGGAGAAAAATAGCAAATAAACTACCTAAATCACTTGCTGGTATTTAATTTTTGTCATATAATACAGGAAAAAGTAGGAACGACTTTGACTATAAAACACATTTTATATTAAAGCCTGCCAAATTCAGCAGCAGAGTGGCAGTTCTTACTCTTTATTTACAATAAAAGCCTCTTTAATCATATTTTTCCTTTGCCCTCTGAATCTCCCTCTGTGTCTCTCCATGAGCTTGGGCCTAGCTAAGTTGTGTCTGGCAGATTTTGTTTTTAGTTTATTGTTATTTTCTGTAGACACTTAAGGGTCAGGGATGCTTATCATCCAGTCCCCTCAGTGGCAGTGTCTGTGCTTTCTCTGGGCACACATTCTCCCCAAGCTCTTGCAACATGTTGTGGAAGAAGCTGTTATCTTTCTTGGCCTTTGTCACTGGTTCAACACTTGGTTAGTTCTTAGTGGGATACTGGGTTCAAACTTAATTGATCATTATATTCTTACCACAAGTATGTAAATATGGTTTCTCTGTGGTGTTTGTAAGTTTTGAGGACTGTTTTTAAACCCCTAATTCTAACTTAAAGAACTTGAAGTTTTCCTTTTCAATTCAGAAGGAGATTAACATTTTCATATTTTTGTGCAGTTGGGATCCCTCTTTGGAGCTCTCAGAGAGCACCAAATGAAGGAGGATGGGTCCTTTTCAAGTGTTAGGAGTCCCCAGTAGTCAGTAAGTTGCTTAATACCTTATTCTCCTTGTTTAAAAAAGTAATTGCTATAACCAATGATTATTTTTAATGTGAGAATCACTTCTCTAAAGCTTTATATATATATATAAATTAAGCAGTAAAGCATACTCTAAACACATAAACACACTGTGAGAAAGGTCAAAAGTCAAAGACAAGTTCTAATCAATCTTGAAAATTAAGAATTTTTTTCTTTTAAATCACTATCCTACTTAAAATCAGTCAAGGCCTCTTTAGGATACAGTTCATACTTTTAAACAAAGCATATAAAGCTGTCTGCATGCAGTCCTTTCTCTGCTCTCTTCTTCATGCTGTCTTCTAAATGCATTAAAATTCTTTTACTTCAAAACATAAGCCTTGCTCTCTTGCTGTCTTTTAAATCCAACATTTAGTTTATATACACACACACATATAGTGTGTGTGTGTGTGTGTGTGTGTGTGTATATATATCCCCCATCAATTATCACCCACTTTTTTATTCTTCAGATCTCAGCCTAATGGGCGTTTCCTTTTTTGGGAGAGATTTTTAAGGCAATTTACCCCCACCCCACCTTACATTCCTCTCCATGCTCATCGTATTGTTCCTTTTATTTCATTAAATATTTTTTGTGATTATTTTTTATTCCTATTTATTTATTTTGAGCAGGGTCTTATTATGTTCCCTAGACTGTTCTGGAACTCCTAAGCTCAAGCAATCCTCCTGCCTCAGCCTTTGGAGGAGTAGCTGGGACTACAGGTGAGTTCCACCAGGCCAAGAAATTCCACTGAATCTTACATTATCATAACACTAAGCTATGCAGATTTGGAATATTTATTCACCTTTTGGACAACCAGTTGTTAATGTGAGCCATATTGGTATTATCTAAAGATTTTATAAAATTCTCAAGTGCTTAAATTTCACCCCTAGAGATTTTAATTAATTTGGCCTGAGGGGGGCCTCATGCTGTCATATTTCTTGAGTCCTTTGACTATTTTTATTATTTCAACAGAGTTAAAAACCACTGGACCAGATAACAAATTTGAAAGAATTAGGTTTCTTATTGTTATAAACCTAGTGTCTGCAAATGGGCCTGGTATTCAAGGCAGTACTCAACAACATTATTTGAATGAACAGGTTTTACAAATGCTTTTATTTAAATAATTCAGGAATAGTATCATGATCATCACACATTTATAAAAGGTTTTATAGACTAGAAAACACTTTCATTTCTATTTATTCATTTCTTTTGAGAATATTTTGGACAATACAGGCCCTTGAATTGAAGAACACTAGATTAACAGCAAGATCCTAGTTTCATGCTGAGATGTAAAAAAATCTCTAAAAAACAGAAACATCATTAGTTCCTTTGTATCAAAGGTCAAATATTTCTTCAAGTCATGTTGGGCATAAGGACAGTGACTTCATTATAGTTTCAAGAGCAGAATTTTTCTTTTTAACTATATACATACATACACTGTCTATTTTCACAGATATCTGTGTGTGTATACTTAATACACATTTTTTTGTATTGTTCCATGCTGTAAGGCAAGATGAGTTTTATTAGTTTATAAAAAAATTGATAAAATAGCCATGCTAGGAGTGAGTAGTGTTTTCTCTGGGTCAAATTATAACATTTGATGATTAACATCTTTTGTAGCATATTGATTACATTCTACTCAGTACCAACAGGTACTTAAACTAAATCAGTAGTTTGATTTGACAACTGAGAAAATTATTGAACCACAAATCAGTCACTCACTGATAATGATTTGAATATCTTCTACTCCTCACTACCACATGTATTAAACAGTTAACATTGATTCTTTTTATTTTTAAATTTTCAGCTAGAGATACTACATAAAAATGAAGGGACTTGTGACGTATCTCAAATTCATTATAGTTACTCATATAATTTATTATTTCTAAAATCAATATTAGGGATTTAGAAGATGTTAAGCATTACTTTCCAGTGAGGTAATGCATGAGGGGAAAGAGAGCAAGATACAATGAGAATCAAAGAAAAACCCTCTGTTCTTATTAAGAGTAACCAGTGAGTCAGGAAAGGCAAGCAAAGGCAAACAGCAGAAGCGAAGAATAAATGAATGAATTCTTTGTCAGGGAGCTATAACTACTAAGATGGAAATTAAATAGGTCATGAGTATAGAGGGAGATTAGTCATATTATTTCCTATTTATTTTATTGTTTATTATTTGCAGAGGACAAGATTTAAAACATCTTCAATTCATGCTAAACTGTCATCATTGATAGTACCTGGACTTTGTCTTGTTTGATTAATTTATTGTTCACTTCTATCCCTTTCACCATTTTCAAATTGTTCTCTTCTAGGAGTTATTATATTAATATATTCATCATATAGCAAAGTTTATGTATAGATTCTTATAAACTATATGTAAAGAATGAATTAACTGCAGTCAACCATAATTCATATTATCTTTTATACTTTTTTTCTCTTAGCCTAATGATTTAATACATGCACATCCAGTCAATTGCTTATAAGTTCTATTCATTATAATTCATAATTATAAGAAATAATTTTACTTATTCAGTCTGGGGTGCTATTTAATATGAGAAAATTAGCTATGGGTCCTCAGATAAAGAAGTGAATTATACATTTAAAGGTTGTGCAAAATTATGATTTTTCTGTTACTGTTTTTTATCATATATTCTCAAGGGTGGCATTAATTTCTAATATCTTCTAGTATAACTCAATTTTCCATGCTTGTGTTTCCTCTGTAAGAGATGATCTAAGACAATGAATGTGAGTAGAGTGCATGATTCCATCCAGTGATACTTTGTAGGCTATAGCCCAGTGCAGAGCTGGACAGTTATGACTCTTGTTATTAGAAGAGTAAATCTGATAAAAAATAAGAGTGGATAGGAAGACTAGTAAACAGGTGTCACACAGAGCAGAGACACTGACATGAAAAATGGCTTTAGAAAGGTAGAGTAAGTTAACTAGTAAACTCAGTTGGAAACAGAACCCAGAGCAGGAAAAATGTCCTTGAAGGCCATGAGTCCAGGTACTAGAAGAGGAACAATCCTAAAAAATGGGGATAAAATCATGTAAGAAGAAATTTTTGTTCTTCGATTTGAGTTCACAAAAGAGTATTAAGCTGGTTATATACCCTATAAGTTTAAGCTATTTAGGAACTCACTCTCCTGAATGATGACCTGTGAGGAAGAAAGTTTACCTTTCTTTTATCATTTCTTTTTCATGCTAAGGATTGAACCCAGGGGTGCTTAACCACTGAGCCACATCCTCAGCCCTATTTTTGTATTTTATTTAGAAACAGGGTCTCACTGAATTGCTTAGGGCCTTGCTGAGTTGTTGAGGCTGGCTTTGAACTCATAATCCTCCTGTTTCAGCCTCCTGAGCCACTGGGATTGTAGACACGTGCCACTGTGCATGGCTCTCTAATATGATTTTAAGAAAACAAATAAAGGAAATGCTATTTGAAGGTAAACTGTTAATGTTGTGCTTATAAATGGTAGAAATTACCTGGGTAAAGATGAACTTTATTTCTTTTAGCTAACCAGAGTAATCTGTACTCTGTTCTCACAAACACCAAAGACATATAACTTCAGAAACCTTTTTGAGAGGGAAACAGTTTTAACACTCCAGGTGTCACTACCAACTCTTATATTTGTAGTTGAAGGTTGTGAAGTTAGAAAAGAAATTATGATATGTCACTGTCAGGGGTTGGCTTATAAAAAGGCTAAATGATAACTAATTCAATCTTTTATAGAAAGTGGAGCATGTGATTTTCTTCATAAGTCGTGTATGTAGGAAACAAACTAGGAATTGCTCACAACAAGGAATATAGAACCATACAAAAAAATTAGAAAAACATTGAATCCTTGGGGAAAGATGAATTAAAAAGAAATAATATAAAAACATTCAATAGCTTTTGCTACTAAACAAACAATTCTACAATGTACTATCAATAATAAGGCAAGAGATTCTGTGACGTGGTAAAACTAAGCAAAAACAAGACTACTCTATAGGTATGTTGAAATATAAGAAAAATACAAGAATGTTCCATTACTATATTTATAAATCCACAACTCCCAACAAATGTGAGAGACTGGAGATCCTGACACAACATATACCAAGCTCATAAAGAAAATGGATGCCAACTAAGAACCTTATATTCAGCAAACTTAAGTTTCAGATTTCATGACAAAATAAAAACCTTCCATGATAAACAAAATTTAAATGAATTAACAGGGTGAAAGCCTGCACTACAGAACATTCTCAGTAAAATATTCCATGAGGAGGAAATGAAAAACAACAATGAAAATCAGCAAAAGGAGGAACTACACTGAAGGAAAAACCAATTGAAAAAAAACAAGTAAAAAACCAAAACAAACCAAAATGACTGGGAATACAAACCATATTTCAATAATAATTCTGAATGTTAATGGCCTAAAATCATCAATTAAAAGACATAGACTGACAAATTGGATTTTTAAAAAAAGACCCTACAATATGCTACTTTCAAGAGACTCATCTCACAGGAAAAGATATCCACAGACTGAAGGTGAAGGAGTGGGAAAAACACCTATCACTCACAAGTACCATAAATAAGTAAAGGTTTCCATTCTCATATCAGATACAGTAGACTTCAAACCAAAGTGAGTGAGAAGGGATAAAAAAGGACAATTCATACTGCTTAAGGGAATCATTTCAACAAGACATAACAATAATAAATATCTATGCCCCAAACAATGGGGCATATATGTATATTAGAAAACCCTTCTCAACTACAAGAATCAAATAGACCACAACACAATAATACCTCTCTCGCCACTGGATAGAACTTCCAAACAAAAACTAAACAAAGAAATTATAGAACTTAATAATACAATCAATAATTTAGACTTAACAGACATATATAAAATATTTCATCTATTAACAAGCGAATACACTTTTTTTTTTCTCAGCAGCACATGGATCCTTTTCTAAAATAGAACAGATGTTATACTACAAAGCAAGTCTTAGCAAATACAAAAAAATGAAGATAGTACCCAGCATTCTATCAGACCATAATGGAAAGAAATTAGAAATTAATGATAAAATAAAAAATAGAAGATAACCCAACACCTGGAAACTAAATAATATGCTACTGAATAATGCAGAGATAGAAGACATCAGGGAGGAGATAAAAAATTATTAGAGGTAAATAAAAATTCTGGTACAACATTCCAAAATCTCAGGGATACTGTGAAGGCATGGCTAAGAGGAAAGTTCACTGCATTAAGCTTGTTCACTAAAAATAGAAAAAGTCAAAACATAAATGACCTGACATTACATCTCAAAACCCTAGAAAAAGAAGAACAAATCAACACCAAAAGTAGCAGAAGACAGAAAATAATTAAAATCAGGGCTGAAATCAATGAAATTGAAAAAAAAGAAACAATTTAAGAAACTGACAAAACAAAAAGCTGGTTCTTTGAAAAAATCAATAAAATTGATTATCCATTAGCCACCCTAACAAAAAGGATAGAAAAACCTCAAATTACTAAAATTTCTGATGAAAATGGAAATATCATAACAGATATCACTGAAATACAGAAGATGATTAAAATTTTTGAAAAATTATACTCTAATAAAATAGAAAGAATCAAAGACACTGACAGATTTCTGGAAAAATATGAGCTGCTCAAACTGAATTGGGAGAATATACACAATTTAAACAGATCAATTTTGAGCAAGTAAATAGAAGATGCCATCAAAAGGTTACCAAAAAAGAAAATCCCAGGACCAGACAGATTCACAGCTGAGCTCTATAAGACCTACAAAGAATTAATACAAATATTTCTCAAAATTATTCCACGAAATAGAAAAGGAAGGAACCTTTCAAACTCATTCTATGAGGCTAGTATCACCTTGATACCAAAACCAGACAGAGACAAATCAAAGAAAAAATTTCAGACCAATATTCCTGATGAACATAGATGCAAAAATTCTCAATAAAATTTTGGTAAGTTGCATAAAAAAACATATTAAAAAATACTGCACCATTATCAAGTGGGGTTCATCCCAGTGATGCAAAGTTAGTACAACATATGGAAACCAATAAACATAATTCTTCACATCAATATGCTTAAAGATAGGAATCATATGATTCTATCAATTGATGCAGAGAAAGCATTTGACAAAATACAGCAACCTTTCATGTTCAAAACACTAGAAAACCTAGAGATAGCAGAAATATTCCTTAACATTGTAAAAGCCATTTATGCTAAACCCAAAGCCAACGTCATCCTAAATGGAGAAAAATTGGAAGTATTTCCTCTATAAATGGGAACAATACAGGGATACCCTTTTTTACCACTCCTATTCAACATTGTGCTTAAAATTCTAGCCATAGCAATTGGAAAGTTGAAAGAAATTAAAGGGATAGGAATAGGAAAAGAATTCAAACTATCATTATTTGCAGATGACATGATTCTATACTTAGAGGATCCAAAAAATTCCACCAGAGAACTTCTAGAATTAATAAATGAATTCGACAAAGTAGCAGAACATAAAACATCAATACCCATAAATCAAATGCATTTCTATACATCAGTGATGAATCCACTGAAAGAGAAATTAGGAAAACTACCCGATTCACACACACACACACAAATGGGAATCCATTTAACTAAAGAGGTGGAAGACTTCTACACTGAAAACCACAGGACACTAAAGAAAGAAAATAAAGAAGATCTTAGAAGATTTAAATATCTCCCATACTCTTGGACAGACAAAATCAATATTGTCAAAATGGCCATATTACTCAAAGTGCTATACAGATTCAATGCAATTCCAATTAATATCCCAACATCACTCCTTACAGAAATAGAAAAAGCAATTATGAAATTCATTTGAAAGAATTAGAGATCCAGAATAACCAAAGGTATCCTTAGCAAGAAGAGTGAAGCAGGAGGCATCACAATACCTGACCTTAAACCATACTGCAAAGCTATAGTAACAAAAACAGCATGGCATTGGCACCAAAATAGACATGTAGACCAATAGTACGGAATAGAAGACACAGTGACAAACCTACATAAATACAGTTATCTCACTCTAGACAAAAATGCCAAAAATATGCATTGGAGAAAAGACAGCCTCTTCAACAAATGGTACTGGGAAAACTGGAAATCCATATGCAGCAAAATAAAACCAAAACGTTATCTCTCACCATGCAAAAACTCAACTCAAAATGGATTAGGTACCTAGGAATTAGACCAGAGACCCTGAGCCTAACAGAGGAAAAAGAAGGTTCAAACCTTCATCACCTTGGTTTAGGCTTCAACTTCCTTAACAAGACTCCTAAAGTACAAGAAATAAAATCAAGAATCAATAAATGAGCCGGGCGCGGTGGCGCAAGCCTGTAATCCCAGCACTTAGGGAGGCTGAGACAGGAGAATCGCGAGTTCAAAACCAGCCTCAGCAATGGCGAGGCGCTAAGCAACTCAGTGAGACCCTGTCTCTACATAAAACACAAAATAGGGCTGGGGATGTGGCTCAGGGGTCGAGTGCCCCTAAGTTCAATCTCCAGTACCAAAAAAAAAAAAAAAAAGAATCAATAAATGAGATGGATTCAAACTAAAAAGCTTCTCAGCAAAAGAAACAATCAATGAGGTGAAGAGAGAGCCTACAGTTTGGGAGTAAATTTTTGCGATACAAACTTCAGATAAAGCACTAATCTCCAGGATATATAAAATACTCAAAAACTTAACACCAAAAACCAAACAACCCAATCAACAAATGGGCTAGGGAGCTGAACAGACACTTCTCAGAAGATATACAATCAATCAACAAATACATGAAAAAATATTGAACATATCTAACAATTAGACAAATGCAAATCGAAACTACCCTAAGATTTCATCTCACACCAGTCATTATGGCAGTTATCAAGAATACAAACAAAAATAAGTGCTGGCAAGGATGTTGGAGAAAAGTCACAGTCATACATTGCCGGTGGGACTGCAAATTGGTGCAAACACTATGGAAAGCAATGTGGAGATTCCTTAGAAAACTTGAAATGGAACCACCATTTGACTCAGCTACCCCACTCTTTGGTCTATACCCAAAGGACTTAAAAACAGCATACTACAGTAACACAGCCACTTCAATGTTTATAGCAGCTCAATTTACAACAGCTAAACTGTGGCACCCACCTTGATGCCTTTCAATAGATGAGTAGATAAAGAAACTGTGGTATATACACACAATGGAATATTACTCAGCATTAAACGAAAATAAAATTATGGCATTTGGAGGTAAATGAATGGAGCTGGAGAATATCATGCTAAGCCAAGTAAGCCAATCCCAAAAAACCAAAGGCCAAATGTTCTCTCTGATAAGTGGATGCTGATCCAAAATGGGGGAGGGGGCATGGGAAGAATGGAGGAAATTTGTTCAAAGGGGAAGGAGGGGAGGGGAGGAGACATGGGATCAGGAAAGATGGTGGAATGAGATGGACATCAGTGTCCTAGGTACATGTGTGCCTGCACATATGGTATGACTTTACATCATGTACAATCAGAGAAATGAGAAGTTGTGCTCCATTTGTGTGAATCAAAATGCATTCTACTATCATGTATAACTAATTAGAACAAATAAAAAAAACTTTTTTTAAAAATGTGAGAGACTATTGATTTTTTTAAAAAACAAATCCACACTACTCCAGTCCTCACACATTCTTTTTTTTTTTTTTTTTTTTTTTGGCACTGAGGATTGAACTCGGGGCACTCAACCACTGAGCCACATCCCTATCCCTATTTTGTGTTTTATGTACAGACAGGGTCTCATTGAGTTGCTTAGTGCCTTGTTGTTGCTGAGGCTGGCTTTGAACTCACAATTCTCCTGTCTCAGCCTCCCAAATTGCTGTGATTAAAGTCGTGCGCCACCGCACCTGGCTCAGTCCTCACACTTTCTACACTAACATTGTTTAAAGATACTTATCCAAAAAGTAGAAAACTAGTATGTATAATTGACCTATATCCTGACAAATTGTATTCCAAATCAGATTCCCTATACTTTTAGTAAGCTCTTCTCTACAGCATTCAGCAAAACCCAATAACTTCCTCTAACAAGTTAGGAACCCTAACTTTGTCAACTAGCTCAATCATCCAAATGAACTATCATTTGACGTCATGAGAATGGAAAAGTTTATAATTTTTATAAGCCACACTTATGATATGAAAATGCAAGAATTTGGATTAATGCAAACATATCTAAATATATAGGTTAGTGATATATTAATGTTTTTTGAAAATAAATCAATTATAATTTGCAAAATGGCCAATGATTTGATGATACATTTCAAATTATTCATTTAAAAATATACACTTTATGTCTTCAGTGATTCATGGCGTGTAATATTAAATGTCATAGTATTTGAGGATTTTGTAGGTAAATCTCAGCTTAACAGTTATACAGTATGAACTAGACATTTGAAATAAGAGAAGTACTCCACTATACAGCCTCATTAAGCCTTGATTTTCAGCCAAGTTTTTACCTGTTTCCAAATGGCTCTTACAATGGCAGGCCTGTGGGTGATCAGTGATGAGTTTCCATCCAGATATGGAACCATCCCAGTTCCTCCCCTCTTTAGGAGACTCTGCTTCATATCAGGTGCATTGCCTTTTACTGCCTTCTTTTAGAGTGTTTGAATGCTCTATATTCTCATATTCATTGCTTTCACATTTTGTTATTCAATGATATACATGTTAATTAAATGTTAGTTTATTTTTGTGGACTGCAGCTTATATGATACTACAGATGTTTGTTTCCTTAATTATATGCTCAGTGATCAGAATAGTAATGATGAAAGAGCTACTGATATAGAGAAAAACATTATTTTTAATAGCAGAAACTTGTACACCTAAGGATCAAACTAAAAAAACAATTGGATTACATTTCCTCCAATAAAATGTGTAAGTTTAGAAACAGTGATATGAACTTCTATGTTTTAAAGTTAGTTTTATTATAAGCATGTAATGCCGAGCTTATTTCAGCCATTTTCCATAAAAATAGTTGACAGGTAGTTTTCTCTAATCTACTTTGTATGGATTCTTCTCCACCCCCTTTATGCTGTTAATAACTCTCATACTTTCTTTGTGGGTTTGGTATTTCATAATTAAACGTGTATGTAGAAATATGTATACATGACATACAACACCAGGGAAAACTGATGGGGTTTCTTACTACTCAAGTGTGTAGTGGAAAGATGAAGGCCACAGAAATTATGCTTTATCATCTCAAAATTTTTCTTTTAGTGAGGGGTATTTTAATTTACATATTAAATGCATGTAAACTAAAAGCATTATTAAGAGAAGCTAAAAATAGCATGTAATCCAAAATCAAAAGCACTTAAGCTAAAAATAAAATTTGGTAGCAACCTGACAAAGTCTGACCTCTAAATCCAGAGTAATTTTGGCTCTTTTTTCCTCCTATAATATTGGATTTGAAAGTTAAGGTAGGAATCCATTAAAAGATTTAATCCTATTTTCGTTATCAACTAAGAAATATAATCCATAAGGCAGATTAATGGAATCAGGTAAAAAAATCATTGAGCCACTCATATAATTTGCATATTTCTCTAGTCCTCAGTATTGATTTGCTTAATATTTATTCATGATACATTTGTAGTGATGAAAAATGTAAGTTATTATATAAAAATAATACAAGTATGTAATCATTCCAGGGACATAGATATCAAATGTGTGTATTAAAATAATATTTATATAATTATGTTATATATTTTTAAAAAATCTATACTTTTTAAAATGGACATAATTTGAGTGTAGAGTGATGCATGTTATGTTTTAAGGTGTCTCTAACCACTAATCCTTAGTAGTTGATTTTTCTTACCTCTCTCAACAAAGATTTCTTCCCCAGGTAAGAATTTGTGAGCACTATAGAAGACATGCATTTCTTTCTAAAGCAAGCAAACAAATGAACAAAAATGGAAAGCGATGAGTCAGGCTGCTTCCCTTGAACAGAGGCTGTGAAGCCAATTACTCTGAGCAGAGCAGGCTATCCCTGATCTGGAGCAGCTCCCTGCCTCTGTGACAGCTGCTAAAAATCAAGTTCCACCACGGCCCTGGCAGATTGTTCTCCCAAATGGTAGAAGAGGGGCTAGGGAAACAAGCACCACCGGCTTTAGGCTTTTATCTATCTATTGCCATTAATTAAATTTCATACTATTCTAGTCTTCCTAAAGTTCGGAAAGTCATTTCAGCTTCACCACGAGTGTCTTGTATGAACTAGCCCTGACCAAATTTAACCAATTATAATGTGTTCATTGTAACAGAAAGCAGCAGCCACACTTGGCTCTAGGGGACCCAGGGAATATTAATTTTATATGACAATTAATGAACATGGTTTATACTTAAGCAAAAACAAAGAACTCAAAAATAGTGTAACTTTTAATTGAATTTATTTTCTATTATATAGCACAAACACTTGAATTTCTCAAACATGGCAAAGTCATTAGCTTTTGAAGGTTAGAGTGCATGTTGGAAATGTTCTATAATTCTTCAGAACCAAATGTAGCAAATAAAGTATAAGAATAATTTCAGAAATACAATGTGCTTAATTTAGGTCTCAAATGTCTCACAAAGGCTAATGTATTAAAGGCTTAGTCCTCTACTTGGTACTATTGGGATGTGGTGGAACCTGTAAGGGTCAGGGCCTAGTGGGAGGTTTTAGGTCACTGGGACACATCCTCAAAGGGGACTGTGATACTCTGGTCTCTTTCTCTTATTTTTTCACTTTCTGATCACTATGAGGTGAGTATCTTGCTTCTCCACACATTCTCCGCTGTCATGTGCTGGTGTGCTGCTTTATCACAGGCCCAAAAGAAACAGGGCCAATTGATTATGAATTGGAATCTCCAAAACTATGAGCACAATTAACCCTTTTCTCTTTATAAGTTGATTATCTCAGGTATTGGTTACAGTGACAGAAAGCTAACTAACACATGATGTTTGGTCAAAATGAAAATGTGAACACAAAATCTTTCCTTGTGCATAAAAACTGGTCCTTGCATGTTTCACCAGCAAACAAAAGCAGATTTTCAAAATGTTTAGTGTGATGATGATACTTCAGAACATTATTCTACAAATTATCTATTGTGCACATAAATTTGATTCTGAACCATCTGAATCCACATAGCCAGTCTTTGACTGAGCCAGGCTTATTTCATTTTGCTACATCTTTTGATTCCCTTAAATAATCTAAAATGTAATTTTTGTTTATCTTATAAATATGAAATACCTTTGCTTATTTATGCAAAAGCTTCAAGACCTTCACAACTGCTCTCCTAGATTCCCTTTATACCTAGTAGAATCAGATCCCAGCTGCATCCTCAGGGAAATCTTTTCTGTCTAAATTTTGCCTGTTTCTTATTTGTCCTCAATGTACTTTTTATTTTTTCCTTCATAATATATCTCACAATTGTAACTAATTTTTTGTAAAGTTAGTTATTAAAATATCTGCTTCATCCTAGGTTGTAAATACCAAAAGGAAGAAATCTTTTCTTGTTTGCCATTTATCTCTTCCACCTGGCCTAGTACCTGGCAAATACAGGTATTCAATTAATATTTGTTGAATAAAATAACAAACTCCCACATATTTTGGATATAGAAAAAAGAGCATAGACCATTGGATTATGAAAAACCTGAAATTTCATTTCATCTCTAGCATTACCTACATGTATTTTTTAGGCCAGTTTCAAGCCTCTCAACTATGTTTTGAGATCATTTATTCCAGTATCTACTAAAATGTTACTAAGACATTTATATTCATATGTATGTGGCAAATAAATATAAATGACAGGAACTTACAATTATATGATAATTTAAGAGAACATATCAGTAAATAAAGCAAACATTTAATATTATCAATTATTATTGGGAAACCATTACAATTCAGATTCAGTATCATGTCAAGGATAAGGGTTCCTGCAATGGTATGTGACAGACATGGATTCTGACCAAGGGGACATTACTGTTAGTCTCAACTTGACTAAATGTTAGGTTCATTCTTGATCCTTGGTCCTTGAATTTTATTTTCTTAGAGCATTGACTTCAGAAAATTTGCAATTGTAAATTGTTTATCTGCCCTTCTGAAATGTACATACACTTTGTCACTACCTTTTATAGAAGTATACACACGTCTTTGCCAAGGACCTGGAATCCTATTTTTGGAATACATCATCAGGGAAGACAGCATCCCTATCCCAGGCTCTGGGGAAGGGTAGGAACCTCATCTTCACAGCTGCCAAACACAGAAGGTCCAATCTCAGGCAAAATCCTTTCAACTGGGGAGTAATTGACCCTGCTTAGAGCATCCCATTGGTCAACCTCTTCCCAATCATCTTCTAGTATTCTTGCTGTATCTCACCCCACTACTCTAAATTCCTCATGCCTTTTGTGACTGTGGTGTGAATTCAGGCTCTCTCCTTCACTGAAATAGACTTGAGTAAAGACTCTTCCTTGCCTATATTTTGTTCAGTGAAAACTTTGCTTAGAGAGCTGAATGTCACATATGAGGAATTTAGAAACCACAGAAGTGGAAGTAGTTAATTTGCACTCTGAGTCCTTATTTTCCTATTGCATTGATCATTGATCAGAATTATATGTGTAAAGTCCTCAGTGAACACCATGTCTCACATATTGTAGGTACTAATTTGATGAAGCACATCAACAGTTATTACCACATGAATATTTATTGTAATTGATGATTTGGGGAACTGAAGATAAGGCTTATGTTCTCTAAACTATTTCAAAATTAAAATAACTGTGGCCATTTAAAATTAATGTGAAGCTATTTGTTTCTTTAAGCTGAGAGTTCTGAGTAGCACACTCAAGGGTACTCTGGAATGACCCAATAAAATTAAATTCTTACAATTATTCTGAATTAATTAATACAAGGGAATAGGGAAATAAGAAAATGGGAAAGAAAACAAAATTAATTAGTTTTCTGGTCATCTGATTTGAGCAAACAATATCATTGTGATTCTACTTTTTTCAGTTACTGTGGTCTCATCAAAAAGCCTTGAAGAGCCAGGCATGATGGCGCATGCCTAGAATCCCAGCACTTTAGGAAGCTAAGACTGGAGAATAGCAAGTTCAAAGCCAGCCTCAGCAAAGGTGCACTATGATAGGGCTGGAGATGTGGCTCAGTGGTCAAGTATCCCTGAGTTCAATCACTGGTACCAAAAACAAAACAAAACAAAAAAAATCCTTAAAAAATAGGATCTTAAAAGGTAAATTACAAAATTGCTGTTAAATACTGCTGTCAGAGAATACCATCAGCCTTGATTTAACAAAGGCATTCAGAAAACTGAACTTTTTAAATTGTAGTAGTATGTTATTGTCAAATCTATTACTTTTATCTCAATGATATGGCAAGAGACACTTAAAAATCTTCATATTCCCTCTATTTGTCTAATCTGGATCATAGCATGATATTCATAGTTGGCTACTGGTGTTCTTAAATCACTGAATTTCATCTTTATTTTTTATTTATTTATTTTTAAATTTTTATTTATTTATTTATTTATTTTAGAGCTCAGTTTTTCCATTTCTCTGGTTGCAAACCAGATAAAGTTACACCAATTGTGTTTTCATACATGCACCAAGGGTGGTGATGACGATCTCAATCAACCATCTTTACTAGAGGAACACTGGACGCGGCATGGGGGAGGTGGGGGGCAGGAAAGGGGAATGGGTATAGTAAAGATGGTTGAATTTCATCTTTAAATTCCAGTATTTATCACCTTTCTCTCCCTCCCAAGCACCCCTTCCGCTTTGGATTCAACGTATTGTTTTCCCCCTGTAGCTTGCTGAATAATGGTACTTACTGCTTTTTTTTTTTAATTGCTGATGTTATTGTGTCTTTCATATCTATATATCTTGTGTTGCACAAACAGAAATGGGTATCAGATTCATACTCCAAGATAAGCATTGTCTGTTTTTCTACCTGCTATTCTATGTGATTCATTATATGCTAATTTACATTCCATGAAATGCTCTCTCATCACTTCAAAGAAATAATGAAGGAAAACATTATGTTCTTTCAACAACAGAAATTATAACTTTAAGGCCAAACTCTTCTTTTCACCTTCATAGAATCTATTGCCAGGCAAAGCTATAATTACAGAGAGTTTTTAATGTTTCATTTTTAAAAAGGTTCCAAACCACTTGAAAGTCATGAATAGTTGTTTTAACATTTTCCAGTTTAGTGTAGTCAACACAGTCCATTTCCCAGCATAATTATAAAGTGTTTGAAAATGGATTGAACTGACAGCAGCCTAGGTGTTGAGTGACAAGGCAAGTTTTATAAAGGAGCAAATACACTGTACTGGTTCTTTGTCTCCTCATTGTGCTCAAAATTTCAGGTGATTAAACCCTTAAAACGTGCTTTAGAATTGTGTGATTCAATCTCGTCAGGTAATTTTAAGCCTTTAGAGGCATAATACCATAAAAACACTTTAATATCTTTGATTTTATTCTATCAAAAACAAATTATTTTTCCAGGATATAAATATCTCCAGCTTAAGATGGGCACTTTCTATCGATACTACAATATGACAGCATTCAGATACTTGTTATCTGCCAAGACAGGGAATCTGCTATTTGTCACTAAGCAACATTCAGAAACAATTTCTCCATTTCTATTATCATGCAAACTGTGTTCAGGACAAGAAATGCACACAGAGAAAATTACTCCTCTGGTGAGATATTTTGACACAAAAAATCTTTTCTCGTCAATGATGAAAAGCACCTTGTCACTCACTTCTAATTACTGACTCGTTTCTGTCAATGTAGAGAGAAGCCAACTCCCTGTGGCGACGTCACAGAGGCATTTACTAGCAGGCAGAGTTGGATTGAGTCTGTGAACAGTATTCGCTGAACACAGCCAGGTCTGAGTCAATGTACACTGATAAGGGTGATTTTTAATTGTAACTGTTAATCTTCTTTAACGTTGAAGAAAGGATAATTTATCTTTTTGCATGAATCTTTGTTCATCTTTCTGTTCATCTTTGGTGTCAATGGAGACCTTCCTTCTCCAGCCTTTTCCGAGATGCCTATGGCATTAAAGTGTAATGATTGCCAACATTCACACTGCAAGAATCAATTTGAAGAGTTGTTCATAAACTTATTAAACATTAAAATAAAACATTTCCTGCTTTGTAATTGTGATTAATATCTATAACCAAATGAGTTGGGCAGGAATGGACAGGAATAAAGGTTAAGTAGAGCTGCTGCAAAATCATTAACCAGGTGTGGAAATCAGTTCCTTAGAAAAATTATAATTCTGGCCACTAGCTTGCAAAAATTTTTTCCAGATAAGGAGAGCATTATGTAACTGGGGACAAAAATAATCACTAATGAGCACACTGGCAATAGTACTAAGGCTTTCAGTAATTCTACTCTGTACTGAAGCAAGGATACAAAAAAAGTTCTTACATAGAAGGTGTGTTAATGATGAGGGTAGATGAGATGTTAGGGTCTCAGGGATATCCATCCTCTGGCTGAAAATTTCTGTACTACTCTCTCCCTTAGGCTCACCCAGATAGAAAACAATCTCTAGGAAAAAGCATCCATGACATTTTGCTCTAGAAGTTTGTGAGAATTACCTTACCTTCCTTGAGGATTTCATTGTCATTTGCCTTGATCTGTTATTTGTATTTCAAATCAATTATGCTACATTTGATTAGCTCTTTCTCAAAAAAATAGCATAATATATTAATTTGATAAGACTTTATTGAGGGGCTATTTTCTCCCAGACCCTATATAATCACCAGAAATTCTAAGACTAATTTAAAAAATCTGCATTCTTTAGAAACTATAGTTATTCCATATTGTAGCTTATTAATATAGAAACTCAGTATCAGAGTTAGACCTCAGATAATAGCCAATTTCTGATACCAGGAAACATTTATTAGAATATTTGAAATGAAGTTAAAATGGATTGATAAGATCATTTAGCATATCCCCAGCTTTTATAGTGTACTACCACTAAGTTTCTCCTGAAATATTTTCTCTTCTAGCAATGTATACTTTATGGCAGTGATATACTGTAGAATTTCCCTAAAATTTAAGTAAGACTCAAACAGATTTGTGCTATGCCATTTCCTTATGACAATGTTAGCACTCATTTTTGAATACTGAGTTATGATGACAAATATGCATTTCTTTTTCATTAAATCTATATATCCTTTCTATGAGAAATGTACCAGCATCATACTCTAATTTAGATATAAGACAGAGGAATTGAGAGTTAGAATGTTTAAGCATTTTATATAGTATCAAAGCCCTAGGCAGCAGAGCTTAGGAGCAGAATGGAGCCAGGTCATTTTGACTTCAACTCTCATGTCTCTTGGCCTCGCCTGTTGGTCTAATTTAGATCTTCATTTAGGTTCATTCCATTTTGTCTAAACAAATGTAATTGTCTCCCAAGTAGTGTCTCTGCCTCTAGTCTTCTCCCCTCAAAGCCATCCTTATTCAGCTTCCACAATGATCTATTTGAGATATATATCTGACCACATTTTACTGATGCCCCTAAACTCCTCAATAGCACTAATGGATCTTTTAAAAGGAGAAATTCTTCAAGGTATAAATACCCACCTCTACTATGATCCACTAACTTCTGCATGAGTCTATCACTATCAGCATCTCTCTTCTATCCTTTCTTTCTTTTTCAGAGACTTCTCTACTATATCTAAAAAATTCATCATGTTGGCAAATGATATATTATCTCAAAATGTTTGGAGAGTTCTGTTTAAATTTGAATCAAAAATTTCACAAAATATTTATGTTGTGATGCTGGAAACTATTAACGATCAAAATATCACTTGATGCTGAACCTTTTCTTGTCCTTTGAACTAAAGCATATCAGAAAGAAAGTTAGGTCTTGCCAACATCTCCATATTCAATTGTTCCATTGATTTTCACTGAGGAGCTTTCAGATGAGAGTCTCCAGTTACCATTAGCAAGGACATAGGCTTATTTGAAAATACTGAAACAAAGCCTCAGCACAATAGCCCACACCTGTAATCCTGGCGATTTAGGGGGGCAAAGGCAGGATAATCGTGAGTTCAAAGCCAGCCTCAGCAATTTAGCAAAGCCCTAAGAAATTCAGGGAGACCTTGTCTCTACATACAATATAAAAAAAGGCTGGGGATGTTGCTCCGTGGTTTAGCGCCCCCTGAGTTCAATCCCTGATAGCAGCAAAGAAAAAAAAAAGAAGAAAAAAGAAAATACCTAAACAATACTATGTGTACTTGGGTGACAAAATATGCTAAACATATATTAGATAAGCTATAAAATTAGCATATTATTCAAATCTTATAATCATTTGAGTATTTGAATGAAATAAGAATTTATCATAGATATGAACTTTGATACTTAAGGAAGTTATTAAATTGTATATTTGCAAGCTTAGCAAATGAACAATTCATTTTAGTTAAAATCATCTAATTACAACGTAAACAAAATTAGCACATTAATTAAAGTCTTAATTTATAAAAAACCTTCTTACTAATATTGCATCATTCATAAATTTTATCCAAGTTCATTTTTATGTTCCCCTTCTAATTCTTGTATCATTTTTGCATGGATATTTGCTATTTTAAAATTTAAAAAAATTATTATTTTTAATACACAAGTAGTATAAATTAATAAACTTTTGCTCTACTTTGCCCAAACTATCTTACAACTATACTCTCATTTATTTTGTCATATACACGCAGGAAAAAGGAATTATCTTCTCTGCTTCCCAAAAAATAAAAGCAGCAAATAGATCTAAAGATAGCCCTGTAATAACAGCAAGACACAATTTTAGAATTGTCATCATAACTGTGGAAGATTACCTTATTTGTAACTGTGATGAAGCCTACTATTTGTTCCCAAGTATTTGTTTCTTCTTCTTTGACATATTTCCCTGCCCCATAGAACTTGGGCATGGCCATATGATTTGATCTGACCCATAAAATATAAACAAGTTTGACAAAATTAGTAGGCTAATTCTAGGAATAGGTTTAGAAAACAGTTTGTACATGCTCCCCCCCCTTTTTTAAGTTGAGGAAGTTCTCTTTATATTTTATTTATTTATTTTTAAAATTTTTTATGTACATGCCATCTTGCTTCATGTTCCCAATAGGGCTGACTTTGAAATAAGTTCTAGAAAGAGAAGATAATTTAAATAGCTATAAAACTTTACACAATAAAGCTGCCCATCTCCAAAGCATACTTTATATGAATGAGTATCAAATAAACTTGGTTTCTATAACATTGTTTCTTATTTTGTATTATAATCAAATAAAAGTTGATTAGTAGTCTATACTTTATACCTCTACAAAGAAACATATCAGTTGCTAAATCTGACTTGAAATATTATTAACAGGTTACTTAATCAGTAAATAACTATTTTAAAAGCATGTGATATTAAAAAATAAATACTTAAGGTTAAAGTTAACTATAAAGATGAAACTATAAAACTTTGCATAAAGAAATTAAAGAAAACAAATAAATGAAAAGACATCCTGTGTTCATAGACTGGAAGACTGAAAGCAAGCTACAGATTCAGAGTACTCCTTATCAAAATCCAGTGGCACCTTTCTATAACAGAAATAGTAAATTCTGACCCCAAATTAATATCCAAGCTCAAGAAACTCTGAGTAGCAAAAACAATCTTGAAAAAGAAGAATGAAGTTGGAGGATTCACACTTCCTGATTTGAAATTTATGACAAACCATAATAAACAAAATGATGTGATACCAGCATAAAGACAGACAAAAAGACCAACAGAACTGACTAGATAGGCAAAAATGAGCATTCATAAATATAGTCAATTTATTTTCAACACAGTGCCAAACCATTCATGGAAAGGACAGTTTTATATCAATGATAACTGAATATCCACATATAAAAGGACTTCACACTTAGAACCTTACCTATGCCATTTGGAAAAATTAACTCAAAATGTATCAAACATATAAAGTAACAGCTAAACCTATAAAAGTATAAAAGAAAACAAACAGAGACATCTTCATGACTTTAGCTTTGTCAATTATTTTTTGGATATGACACCTAAAACATAGGCAAAAAAAATATGAATTCATTACAATTAAAAACTTCTGCACATCAAAAGACACTGACAAGAATGAAAATACAGAATTGGAAAAGTATTTGCAAATCATATCTCCGGTAAGACATTTTTATTCAGAATATATAAAGAACTTGTAACTCACAACAATGAAACAACCGATCTAACTCAAGAATGGGCAAAGGACTTGAACAGACATGTCTCTAAAGAAAATATGCTAAGGACCAATAAGCATATAGAAGGATGCTCAGAATCACTAATCATTAGGGAAATGTAAATCAAAACCACTATGAGATCTCACTTTCTACCCATTAGCATGGCTATCATTAAAAAATGAAAGAAAGACAGACAAAATCACAAAACTGGCTAGAAAAAAAAGTAAGAACCCTTTTAATTTTTTATAAAATGAATATATATTATAATAAATTAATTTAGTAAATTTGTGTAACATTTATGGTTATTAACACAAAGAAATGAAAAATGTTTCAAGAGATAGAAATGCTAATTATCCTGATTTGATCATTATAAGCTATATATGTGTATCAATTTTTCATACTGTATCTCAAAAACATGCACAATTTTAGGTCAAGAAAAACAAATTAAAAAATAGAAAATAAACAAGGCTAAGGATCAAAGTCCCCAAACATATATATAGGTATATACATAATCCATGGTCCTCTCTCTCTCGCTCTCTTTATATGTGTGTGGATGTGTGTGTGCGTGTGTATATATATGTATGTGTGTGTATACTGTAAATGAATGATGAAATACGTTTAAAAATCAAGCAATAACAGAAACTTAAGAGTTTCTGTTTGGAATAGTGAAAGTTCTGGAAATAGTGATGGTGGATATACAACAAGTGAAAGAAATTAATCCTACTGAATTGTACATGTAAGATGACTAAAATGATGTATTTTATGTTGTGAATACTTGACCATACATATACAAAAAGAGATGAATGCTATGTGATTCAGATAAGTATATGCAAAATGGCAAATCTTAAAATATACCACTCACAAATATCAGTCCCAAAAAGAATGTAACTTCAAATATAAATGTCATAAATTTTCAGAAGATTAGATAAATTTAAAATACAAAATATGAGTTCTTGTACATTGATGATGAAGATGTACAAGATTTCCAAAGGTACAGTCACTGTGCAAAACAATTTTATGGTTAATAATTTTAAACATAGAATTGCCATATAATCCAGCAATTTCATTCTAAAGCATATGCCCAGAGGACTGAAAGAGCCCCCAAAGTACTTGTACACCAGTGTTCACAGCAGCATTATTTATAATGGCTCAATTGCAGAAACAGCCCACATGTCCTTCAGTGAATGAAATGGATAAATAAGATATGATAAATATATATAATGCAATATTGTTCAGTCCTTAATAGAAAAAATTCTGATACAGAGGATGGGTCAAACCATGAGTACAATTATTTTTTGAGTGCAGTATTGTGTAGCAGATTTTGTGTTAGGCATGTACACTTACCTAAAAACCACACTGGATAATGGGTAGAAGTTAGAAGAATTTTGAAGTTAATTCTAGAAAAAATCTGTATTGGTATGAACTGAATATGAGGATGATTCTTATGAGGGCTCAAAAGAAGAGAATTGTAGAGAAAGTTCTTTTTTTTTTTTTAGAATGTGAACAGAAGGTTGACAAAAATAGGTAAGTAACAGCAATTTTGATGAGGCTTCAAATGGAAATGAATATGTTACTAGAAATTGAAGGAAAGGTGATTCTTGTTACAAAGTAACAAAGAATTTAATTGACTTGTGTTTGTATCCTAGTGATTTGTGGAAGGTAGAACTGAGTCATGAATTAGTATATTGATGGAAGAAATTTCTAACCAAAATCTTGAAGCTATGTCACGGTTTACCTTAACTGCTTATTCATAAAATGAGAGAAGAGAGAAGCGAATTAAAGATAGTATCTATAACATAAGGAAAACATAATTTTGGAAAATTCTAAGCCTGGCCACATTGAAAGAATGAAAGTGTGCTGAGGATAGAACATCAAGAGTGTGGCCAAGGAAACCTTGGATAAAATGTGGTGCTACTCATCAAGACAAGGGGAAATGACCCCCATGGCATTCTGAAGAGCACTGGGCTGCGGTTCCAATTAGAAGCCCATAATGCCAAAGACGGTGGTGTGGATAGACTTATTGTCTGTGCTTCAGGTGCAGCCCCAGTGGGCCTAGGAGTAGTACAGGTGCAGTGGACATCCCCAGGAGACCTGAGAGGTAGTCCTTGGCAGTGCCTATGCATTTCCATTTCCAGCCTTAAGATTTAAAGTTGTTTACCCCATTAGGTTTTACACATACGTGGGATCACAGTTATGTCTTTTCTTCTTATTTCTCCCTTTTGGAAGGGAATGTTTGTCTAATATTAATCCCATTACTATATTTTGAAAAGATTTGTTTAATTTCACAGGTTTATAGCTGGACAGGAATTTGGCCAAGAATGAATCAAACCTTGAGTCTAATCTATGTCTGATTAGATGATTAATGAGACTTTGGACTTCACTGTTTTGAGCTGATAATGGTATAAGTTAAGGATTTTGAAGCAATGAGATGGAACAAATGTATTTCGTGTGTGAGAAAGATGAGCTTTGGGGGCTAGTGGTAGAAGGCTATGGTCTGAATGTTTGTGTCCCTCCAAAATTTATGTGTCAAAAGCTAAAATTCAAATGACGGTATTAAGAACTACTTCTTAGGTAGGGGTTGTGGATCAGTGGTAGAGCACCTGCCTACCATGTGTGAGGCACTCGGTTCAATTTTCAGCACCACATATAAATAAATGAATAAAATAAAGCTCCATGAACAACTAAAAAAACATTTAAAAAAATAAGTAGGGCCTGGGAGGTGATTAGGTCATGAGGAATCTTCCTCATAATTGGGATTGGTGCCCTTTTGGAGGGCCAAAGGGAGTCAAATGATGCTTTCACCTCCTCTGCCATTTGAGGACATACAGAAGGTGCTATCTATAAGGAACAGTCATCAGTCACTGAAATTGCCAGAGCCTTTATCTTGAACTTCCCAGTCTCTAGAAATGTGAACAATAAATAAATTTGTGCAATGTATAAATTATCTGGCTTAAGACATTTTGATACAGTAGCAAAAATAGATTAAGATAAAGGAGTATTATTTCTGCCTTAATAACTTAAGGATCTGGAATGAAGGGAAGCTAAATAATTTGACTATACTTACACAGCTATTATGTGACAGCATCCAGGCCCTATTCCATGGTTGGTTTCTCATGTTGTATCTAAATAACCACTTCCATCCCTACTCTCACTGCCTGAGCACTTCATAATTTGAAGTGTATAACTCATTTTGTTGAGTCTCTTATTTTAAACATGTTACACATGCTAGCTTGTTTCATCCTCATGATTCTGTAACTTAATTTGGTTTTTACAGATGTGAAGAGTAGTGAGGTTTATCACTTGTCAGTCTCTATAATGATAATATAAAAAGTTCAGGACATTTCACTTGTAGTGAAGAAATGACAATTGCTGTCTTTAAAGTGAGACTGTTCTGGTTCAATCCTGGTTCCACTGACTTACTTGCCACCTATAAAGGGCAAGTTAATTAACCAATTAGTCCTTTCATCTACAAAATAGAGATGAGCAAAATACCTTCACTGATGATTTTTATGAGGATAAAATGGAACTAATGTAGTAAAGCATTGAAATCAATGCTAAATCAGTGGCACAGGCTAAGCACATATTAACTACTAGTTTTTGTCTTTATCTTTGCTCCCCAAGACAAGACTTCTGACTCACTTTTGGAGAGGGTTATAATTTGTTAGTCAGCTTCTCATCATTGTGATGAAATATTTGAGAAAATAAAGTCAAAGGAGGAAAGATTTATCTTGATTCATAATTCCAAATGTTTCAGTATGTGGTCAACTGGCTCCATCACTATGGGACTACGGTGAGGCACAATATCATCATAGAAGGACATGACAGCATATTTTCTCACCTTATGATAGCCAGGATGTAGGGGGAGAGAGGAAAAGGGACAGATGGAAAGAGAGAGAGAGAGAAAAGGATTAGCTAAGACAGTCCCTGGGGCATGCCCTCAACCCACTCCCTTCAACTAGGCCCCACCTTCTAGAATTTCTAACACTTCCCAATAGTCTTGCGGATGAGCCCATCAATGGATTACTCTACTGATAAGTTAGAACCCTCATGATCCAATCACTTCCCCAAAGCCTCACCACTGAACACTTTTGCATTGTGGACCAAGCCATCAACACAGGAGCCTTTGAGGGACATTCCAAACCCAAAACACAACAAATATCAACCCTTGGTTCAGAGTGTGTTTAATGACTGACAATCTCCAGTAATTTCACATACATTAGACTATATATTTTAAGTAGGTTATATCATGCATGCATTTATTTTACATATACACAATATATATAAAAAATATGTACATACACATTTCAGATATAATCTAATTATATGTGTATTTCCAATACAATATGTTTATTAATGTAAAAAAACTTTTTAGTTTTTATACTGCAATTTGCAGTTAAGAACGTGTACAACACTTTAAAATGGGGAACTTGTGCAATCAATATTGGATTACTTTCAATTAATTAGCGTCAAACTTTTGAAAATAAAAAATGAAATTTAGAGAGAATATCTTACTTTTATACTTTATATCTGCATTTCAGAAATAATATGGAGATTGTATTTAGAGGAGAATCTGAGGAAAAAAACAAAAAAAAACTCCAAAAAGAATTGTTAACAACTGAAATATACTACTGATTTTTCCACCCAGACTTTTTCTACATTTTTAAATAACTGAATAGATCAATTAGCTTTTGCTTAGTTTTGCTTTAACTTTGTTGCTTTACTGTGGAGAGAAGTATATTCTATCACAAGCAGACATAATTTTGAGGGGTTTGAGTTTCTCAGAAGTAATTTAGTTGTGTGGAAGTCTCTGTATATATGTGTATTTGTGTGTGTGTTTTCAAGTTTGCAAATGAGTTCTGTGAATTTAAGTTTGTCATACTGCTATTTAATTTCAGTTATGAAGGAAAATTTTCTCTTAGGTTATAGCTCATTATTTGACTATGTCAATTTCTAACATCCACATAATCCCAAGTATATGCTGGGGACTACATTTAGTATGAGAGAAATTTGGGGGGATAAAAATTTTAAAGGTGACAAATATGCTTTGAGAAACAACATGTTCGTAAAATAATTTGGCAGGATTTGACCTTTTAGAGCTGTGAGTTTGAATGCCTCTTTCATCCTTGACCAATTGTCTCCTTGTTCAAATTCTCTAAGCTGTCTGAGTTGTCCTGCCACCTGTAAATGGGAGTAATACAATGTACCTTACTGGGTTATTAAATTGCATTATATTATATTAAACAAAATCAAATTGAAAACTTGGCTTTAAATATGTGCTTAATGATTGTTAGTTTTCTTCTCCTGTACTTAATAATCAAAGCTTGGTTTTATCAATGTGTGTTTTACACTAATTTAAATAAGGATCTTTTTATTCTTCTAAATGTAAGATAGTCTTTAAAAATAGAAGCTTAATTTAATACCAAGTTAAGAATATAATTATTTCCAGAATCAAAACCTGCCAAATGAGAAAACTCATTTACTTTAATAATAATTCCTTTAATTTGACCAACTAAATATAATACCATTTTCTTCCTTGTATTCTCGTGAACATTTGTCAAATATGATTTTATTTTTTCATAAACTAAAATGCATCATTATATTTGTTAATCTTATTCTGAAATTATTATTAAAGTCAAATATATCCTACAAGGTTGACAGAACCATGGATAGATTTCTTGCAGCTATATATTTGAAAAATCATATCATTTCCATCACACTATAGAAGCTCAAAATGCTTGCTGATGATGTTGGAGAAAGTTGTTCATGAGAGGAAGGACTATCAATATCCTGCTAGAAGAATGTAAAAATGTAGGCTTGGAATAGTAATATTGACTGAGCAATCTTGAACGTGCTACATAATAAGCCTCTCTCTACCCCAATTTCTTCACCTATAAAGAGAGAGATTATAGTTTGCATCTTACCTGGCTAAATGCTGAGTGTCAATCACATAGTAAATGCTTAGTAAAGATTGACTTTTATGATTAGATTGATACACTTATGTTTTATTTGTAAAATTTTTGAAATGTATTTATTTAATTTTTTTTCTAATATCAGAGATCCTATAAGCCACACAAATCTCTTTTGAATGAGGCATATTATCTAAGGAAAAGAAAATATGTCCATATTAAAACTATATGAACATAACAGATATGTTTGGAATCATGTGGAGAATGACATATTATGAATCACTGTCATAATACCCATATTATGAATCACTGTCTAAAGGGAAACAGATACATGGGAGTGACATAATTTACACTTAACAGAGGAGACAGGCACCCAGAAACTCAAACCTCATTAAAGATTCTAAGTCACTGAAGAAAACTTCATAATTTTGCTCATTTTTATTGCAATCACAAGTGTGAAAATACTGTATATTTTCCAGATTATGGCCCTGTCCCCCATCATTCACATGTATCAGAGAGGAAGACTTCATAGTTTTGTGCTTTACAAATCTAGTGAAGCTTTTGAGTATCTATGGCTAGAAATTCAGACACTGGTTGTAATGCAGGTCTTGTGGATTGAAATTCTTTTTTTTTCCCTTTGGCCTTATGTAAAACTGGTGTTAGAAAGATTTCCCAGAGCACAGGTTTCATTTTGCTATATTTTAATTAATTAATTAGTCATTTCAATATAAATTTATTCAGTGCTTGGTATCAATGATATGTTTTATAGCCTGAAAATATGCTGTAGAAACAAAACACAATTGTTGACCACATGGAATATTTTTCGTACTGGGTGAAGCATATGGTAGACAATTATATATATGGTTTTAGACAACTATTTTGCTGCTGTGACCAAAAGATCTGACAAGACAATTAGAGGAGGAAAAGTTTATTTGGGGGCTTATGGTTTAAGAGATCTCAGTCCATAGATGATGGACTCCAATCCTTAGAGCTCAAGATAAGGCAGAACATCATGGTGGAAATGTGTGGTAGAAGAAAACAGCTCAGGACATGACACCAGGAAACAGAGAGAGAGAGAGAGAGAGAGAAATTCTCCACTCTCCAGGTACAAAATATAAACCCCAAAGGCATGCCTCCATGACCTACCTCCTCCAGCTACACCCTACCTGCCTACAGTAACCACCCAGCTAATCACTATGAGAGGATTATGCACTCATTATGTTAATTCTTTTATAACCCAATCGTTTCACTCATCACTGCATTGTCTCATACATGAGCTTTTGGCGGACACTTCTTACATAAATCACAAAATAAATATAATATATATGTAAGTTTTATATGAACTACATATACAAAATGATATTATATATACATGTATGTATAATTATATATCATGTGAAGAAAAATAATCTATATTAACCTTGGTGGGAATTAGGAATTATGCTAGTTAATGCAGCATAGTGAAAAATGACTCATCTGAGGAGCTAAACTTTTATCAGAAATTTATATGAGATGAGTGATGAAACCATAGAATATTAGGTTGTGGTGATTCTAGAAAAAGGTAGTACAATTTTAACGACTCTCAGAAATCTGCATTTAAGAGACAGCAAGGAGGCCCGTATGCCTGTAGTATCTTAGACAAAGCAGTCAAAGTTAGGAAGAAAGCATGGAAAGAAGAGCCACAAATCATGAGTGACTTATGGGTCCTGGTAATACAAATCTTATATTATTTTGTGTGATTTACAAATATGGTAGTGTTTGAACTGGGAAATTTATAATCAAGTTTAAAATTTAAAACCATCACTTTTGCTGCTCTGAAATGAATAGAGGTCAAGGTGGAGGCAGGGAGACCAGTAAGGTAATTGCTACAGTTGAGAGGAGAATGATGCTTTGGACATAGTAAAGGGTATAAAATGTCACTGTATCGTGAAATATGTTAAAAGTTATGCTGAAAAAAATTTGATTGCACATTGCATATGGTTTATGAGCAAAAGTGTTACCACATTTGGAAAAATTCTCAGGTAGAGGATCATAGAAAAGTTAGTCAGTATTTATGTTATCTTAAGTTGTCTTTCATAAATCTTTAAAATACACTAAACCCTTTTGCAGTTTCCACTTTAATCTAGACTTCAAGAATTTCTTCAAAAACTTTGAGCCTATCAGAATCTCAACCAGAAACCCTGGGACTCTATTTGATGTTCATCTACACCCAGAGCACATTCAAGCCTATCATAAAACAGAAGCTGATTGGCAGAGTATAACTATATTTCAGAGGATCACTAATGAACTGCAAATAGTATGTTTATTCACTCATGCCTGTGTGTGATCATGTACACACATAAATATATTAAATAAGCAATTGTTCACCAAAGGGATATGTTTGTATAATGAATAAAATCTGATCAATTAGTCATCCCTATGAAATCCTCAGGTAAAGATGTTAATAACAGGATATTAGTACCATTATTGACTGATATAAAAATGTACTAGTGTTGCTATAAATAATATCAATGCATATAGTATATTAATTTGGGTAATATTTTTGACTAACAATATAATAGCAGCAAATAGGCCAAACTATACATTTCCATCAATCAATGAAACAACTGAAGATCACTTTTCACATGGGATAAATATTTATTTTGAAATAATAATTTATAAATAAGGATATAATAATCACTGTCTTAAAAATGCCAATAATACATACAGATTAGTGTTAACATCAAATACAGGTATGATGTATGTAATCAAGCAATGTTAATTTATCTAAAGACAGATATACAAAGATAACAAAACAAGGGTATATAATAATGGAAAATTTAGCCATATTCTCCAGTGACAGATTCCAGTGGTTCTCACTAGTGGGAACTAGAGCTGTAAATGGTGAGTGAGGATCCTTCTTTTGACATGACCTTCAATACACAAGGTTAAATCTAAACATGATTCAATCTTTTCTAGATATATTCTAAAGACATAGCAACTATATTTTTTATGTCCCATTGGTCTCAGAACTACAAAAAAATGACTTCTAAATACACTAAAATGAATGCATAAATGAGAACAAAATTACCATTCATTATCCTTAGCCTTTTCAAATAATAACTGTGGAAAAGTACATTAAATTTGATTTTGGAAATATAAGCAAAGGTACTGGTGGAGAGAAATACCAAGATATAGCCTTATATGCTGTCCCCTCATTTCCATGGTTGCATGTGCTTAGAGGGAATCCTTAAGTTTACTGAGGGATAGGTAACAGGTGCTGGTAATGGCAGAGAAGGAAGAAGTTACAGGATATTTATAGTCCAGATCTCAGAATATATGTGATATGAGAGAGACCCTGAGGTGGCTCACCTGATCAGCAAAGGTTATGGCCATCTCTATATATTGACAGAGTCAAGAAAATGCATTCCGAGTTGGATCAGGTGCTATCAGTTGGCAAGCAAAGATGAGGATAATGCTGACAAGTGTCATCTCACCACCAAGATCAGCAAAGGAACTAGAACCTTCTCTTTTCATCATTCTGAGGTATATGAAGTCTCACTGTTCCCATTCAGTCTTGAAAAGGAGTAGTGGAAGATAATGGGGATGATGCTCTATTTTGAAATTCTGTGAACTCACCAAATACTCATATGAAAATTGTGAAAAGTAGGTGAGAGCTAGGCATGGTGTTGCACACCTGTAATCCCAGCAGCTCAGGAGGCTGAGGCAGGAGGACTGTAAATTCAAAGCCAGTCTCAGAAAAAAGCAAGGCACTAAGCAACTCAGTGAGGCTGTCTCTAAATAAAATACAAAATATGGTTGGGGATGTGGCTCAGTGGTCGAGTGCCCCTGAGTTCTATCCTGTGTACCCCCCAAAAAAAGCAGATGACAATAAAGTTTTAGCAAGTTGTTTGTTGTTTGTTGTTTTTGTTTTGTTTTGTTTTCTGGGTCCAGACTTTAGCAACAGAGGTTCTAAAGCAATATGAGATCAGTAAGAGAAAAAAGAAACTAAACTTTTGGTGTATGTGTCTTGTTATGATTAAATTTCTGTCTTCCTACATATTCTTATTGCCATCATGTAAATGATGAGAAGTCAGAAAAGTAAATTTATTAAGGAGAAGAAAAGAAATGGCAAAAGCCATTTCAGCAGTACTGATATTCTCAAAATACTAGTCTGTGCATGAGACAGCCAATTTAAAGAACAAAATACTTCAGCTCTTACAGTCATCCTAAATAGATAATACTTATTTCCAGAATGTCTTTTCAATACTGCATGATTACTCTGCAGCTTTTCAGAAAGCAGGCTCTGCGGCAACACAACAGGCTCTGCCATAGGTTCCTCAGATCTATTCATATTCTGGATACTTACACAGCTATTATGTACAAATCTGACATACTAAACAATTTTGAACTTCCACATTTGGAATAATGCTAGGAACTTCATGTCTCAGTCCATGCTGTACATGGCATGTGTCCCTCTCTATTAAGGACATTTGTCCTGCAATGACATCAGCTTTTGTTTTTGGTTTCTGAGGCAAGAGCAAAGTCTATATGGCAGGGAAGTAAAAAGAAACGTTATAACCCTTTGGTACATTCTAATCTGTTTGATTTGGTTCCAGCCACAGTAGATATTGAACTATGTATTTTCTTTCTTTCTTTCTTTCTTTTTGTTTTTTGTTTTTTGTTTTTTGTTTTGGTACCAGGGATTGACTCAGGGGTACTCGACCACTAAGCTACATCCCCAGCGCTATTTTGTGTTTTATGTAGAGACAGGGTCTCACTGAATTGCTTAGTGCCTCACTTTTGCTGAGGCTGGCTTTGAACTCGCGACTCACCTGTCCCAGCCTCCCAAAGTGCTGGGATTATAGGCGTGCGCCACTGCACCCTGCTGAACTATGTATTTACAAACTTAGCTAATGCCTAGTTAGAGATCAGAAGTTCCTTGGCAGATGCCTAATCTATTTGGCAGAACACAAGTGATGATTGGAATCTTCTGACATTTTCTACTCAGATGATAACTGCAGTAACATTGAACTCCATATTCTTAAACATGATTACACAGTTCATCATTGGAGAACCAGGAATATTTCTTCCAATTTGGGGAGCCAGTTGGTCATGGAGAGAAATACAGGAATGATTATATTTGTGCATTTACTTGTGTATACCATAATTTATTTCAGAAAATACTGATGCTCAGGTGTTTTACACATATACTATAATAAAACACTAAAATTAAATGCAGAAGAAAGGAGAGTGTACTACAAAAACTTGATGATGATGATGATGATGATGATGATGAAGATGATGATGGTGATGATGATGGTGGTGATGATGATTTTTAGCTGCTCCATCCCTTAAACCCTGCTCAGGCTTGCCAGGAAACAATGTCAAACTCTCTGAACAGTATTATCTGTGTCTTCAAAATGGATCCAATAACTCTTACATTATAGTCTTTTGATTAAATAATGTATACTAAACATTTAGTATAGCACCAAGTTTCGTCTAGTATTAGTATACAATGCAGTTCAATAGCTGCTAGTGAAACGGCAAGTTAAAGTGGAACTCTTCCTGCCTTGTTTTCAGGAGAACACATAAGAAAACAAATGGGAAGTAGGACAGATAACCATGGGAAATATTTTCATTACCACAAAAATGGACCAAAGTCACATATTTTCCCTAGACTGTGCAGTCTGGCTTTTTTTTTTTTTTCCATTTTGTGTTTTTCATTGGTTCTAACATTAGGAATCATTTTGACATAATTATAGAAGCACAAATGAAAGCCAGACTGCTTGGTGTTGCCTCATAATTTGGCAAAGAAGAGTTATAAGAAGTAGTGAGCAGAGCTCAGCTGAGAGACTGGCAGTGTGGTAGTATAAATTGACCAAGGTAAGTAACTATCTAGAATAAATAAATTTATCTTAAGAGTGCTGTAGGGGAGCAATCTCAAGAAATTGGGAACAGTGGACAGGGATAAAAGTCTAAAGAACACTCAAAATTACAAAGAGAATAAGATATGGTATTAAATATATGCTAAGCACTGAACTTAGTACCAGCTCATGGCATCACTGTCAAATAATATCCTTTATAGACTTCATCTTTCCACCTGTTTCCCACTTTATACTTGGAAGAGATAAGGCTAACCTAATAGGTAGAGGAATTGAAAATGCATAAAATGGGAAATTATGGGAAAAAATTAAATATCCTTTATCACTTTTGCCTGCTTTGAATACATTCTTCCAAAGAGGAAAAGAATTTTAGTTATTATACAAAACTATTTTCATTACCTAAATAAGAATGTTTTTGCTTTTTAATTATTTAAAAAGCACAGCAAGTTTTCTCATAGTAACTATCTAAATAGATAATGACTATCTAGATAAATAAATTCTGGATAAATTCTAAGTTATCCATACTCAAATCTTCAGATATTGCCACTTTTGTCATTTTTTCCTACCATACATGACATTAAAAATTAATCTACATGCAATCATACAGTATGTACTCTTGTGACTAAGCTTTCTTTCATGTAACATAGTATTTTAGACATTCATTCATGTTGCTACATGACTAATAATTTGTTCCTTCCCATGGCTGAGTAGTGGCTTCTGAGTAAGTGTATCTCAATTCATTTAACCACTCACATTTGATAGGCATCATGACTCTAGTTTTAGGCTATGAATAATCCTGTTCTGATTATTCTTATATGCATCATTTTGTGCCCATATTTTTGACGTGAGTAAACACTTAAGAGTGTAATCACTGGGCATGGAGTAGGTATATATTCAGTTTAATAGGAAACTCTAGGTATGTTTTCAAGAAGTACTACATCATTTTATACTCTCAGAACAATTAATGAGAAAGCTGTGTTATCTAAAAACTTTACCAACATTTGATGTTGTTAGTTCTTATTTTTTATTTTGTAATTTTAGACACCCTTTTATTATTTTGCAATTTTAGGCATTCTGGTGGTGCATGGAGACCATCACAATGCACACACACACACACACACACATGTGCATGTTTGTGTATCCATGTATGTAAGTATGTATCTATCTACCTATCTTTGCTTCTGGTGGTTCATGGAGCCCATCACAATGCATACACACACACACACACACACACACACACACACAAATGTGCATATGTGTGTGTATGCATGTATGTAAGTATGTATCTATCTATTTTTGCTTTTCCTCTGTGTAATAATTCTTGAGAAGTAAAAAGCAAATTTAAGGGAAGGAAAAGTATATTAATCATCCAGGCTAGAATACCTGATAGTTAATGTGGTTTATGGCATTAAATATAAATACTCATAATTATTGCTAAGCAGCAACTTATCATCAAAATGCACAGAGTGACCTTAAAAGACCTCACGATACAATCAGAAAAATAATATTCTTCCACACTTTTTTTTAACCATCTAACATCTTCATTCCATCTTTGTCCCTGTCTAAACCAAAAAGAAATTTTGTTCACATTATATGGTCTGAGTCTGAGAGACCACTGGTAGAAAGTTGATGGATTATTCCAAAATAGTAGCTTCCAGAATGGAGGTGTACTCTTGTTTTTCACACACCTATCCAATTTCCCATCCCTTAATTCCATTATCTAAAATGTCACCATATCCTGCTTTTAAATGAAGTTATTGCAGGTTTTTTGGTTGATTTTATTTAACTCTCTATAAAAGGTAGTTTCACAAGGGAGTAAACTTCCCCTTCCTTAGCATCTCCAGATGGTCTCAACCAGACCTGCTGCCATTCCCAGTGTTCAATCCCCTCAAATGATCCATTACACCATAGTATATCTATAATAAATAAAGGTTAAAAGATCATAGAAACAAGACCATATGCCCAAGCATGTTGTGTGTACCTTGGCAACGGGAATGTAAGGACTGAGTCAAATTATATCCTGCTTGCCAAAAAAAATGGACCAAATCTGGAGAAGAAAAGAAAACAAAATTCTGTCATGTGTCAGGGAGAAAAACTGCTGCTCCCTTAAGGGTAATGAGAAGAAGAATGATCAATTGACCCACTTCTCTGCCAAATCTGTTCTCTGTTAGAAAAGCATGACTATAGAGGTTTATTGAAATATTTGGGTTTCTCAGAAGCATTTACACTCATACCACTGTTTCAATGGGGATTGGTTCCAGGACTCCCCACCCCATTACAGATACCATTATTGTGACAATGCTTCAATCCCTTACATAAGATGACTCAGTATTTGCCTATAACCTATACACAGCCTTGTTTATATTTTAAATCATCTCTAGACATTTTTAATACCTAATAAAGTATGTGTGTTATGTAAATAGTTGTACTGTATTATTTAGGAGATAATGACAAGAAATATAGTCTGAACATGCTCAGTGTAGATGAATTCTTTTTTTTTTTTTTTTTTTTTGGTACAGGGAATTGAACCTAGACCCTTGCATGTGCTAGGCCAGTGCTATACCACTGAGCTACACTCTCAGCCCTTTGAGTATTTTTGATTCATGTTGAATCCATGGATATGGAACTCATGAATACAGAGTAGAAATTATGTTTAATTCTATCAGGAAAGCCTCCCTTAGTTCAGATTTTGCTTCAAATGCTATCTTTCAGCTTGTCTTTTTGGTTGCCATCCCACTCCCAGAACTCTTTCTCCATTTTCTTTTCTCTATGGTCTTATCAAATTCTAATAATCAACATAATTTATTTATTTCTTTTGTGCCTTGGTCGGCCTCACTCACTAGGACATGAATTTTGTGATGACAGGAATTTCTGTCTGCTTATTTGGTTCATTTGCACCTACTGCTGAGCCTGTATCACATAGTGTTCAGTTTATATTTATGGAATGCCTCCGTAAATGAATGAATATGTGGAGCTTACTTAGATGCCAATGGGTCACATTGCAAGGGGTAAATTTATATCAGCACACTCTTTTAGGGAGTCTTTAGAGTTCAATGTAATAACAATAATATAAAACCAGAGATATATTTTTAGGAAGATCATGAATATTATAACTATATCTAGTAACAGTCAAACTTCAGGGACTCTTATTCCAAAGACTGTGCTAATCTATTTTAGCATGATAGATTAAGAGAAAGATCCTTTGTGCAAATGTTCAAATTTAAATAGATAATCATCCAATGAATTATTTTCATTAGATAACATTATTATTAATTCATAATTCAAACAAATAAAGAAATGCATTTCTTAGTGACTGTCTATATTTGTTCAGAAAGTGAAGCAGAGTATTTTTTGCCTATAATGAACTCTACATCCTTACCATATTCTTGAAATAATGCCTATAATTTGTTACCAAATACCAGAATGACATCCATTTCAGTAATTAAAGTTTGTATTATATTTAAAATGATGATTAAGTAGTTTGGAAAGAATTCTGCTGATTGAATCAACTCCTACCTTCCTCAGAGCCAAAATAAATTAAGAAAATAAGGTAGAATTACTTACTTAAAGAAATGGCAAATTAATAAACACTAAATACACTGCTTACCCTGACTATACATTTTAATCTCTTTAATTATTTTTCCTTCATTAAAGGACAGAATAGATTGATCTCAGATCAGAGCCATGAAAAATGGGATGGAGCTTCTCACTAATTTAAGAGAAGTGATTATAACACGTACATGTTTTGATTATAAATTAAAAAAATCAATTTTAATAAAACTATCATTTTTACCTAAATTTTATATTTTCTCTGTATGTATAGGTTATGCTCTATTATACTAATTACTTTATTTCTAGTCAGTAAGGGGGCTAAGAGATCCATAAGACTACTTATTTTTAGTTATGGATTAGATATGAAGTGTTCCCTAAATGCTCATGTGTGAGACAATGCAAGAAAGCTTAGAGGTGAAATGATTTGGTTATGAGAACTTTAACCTAATTAGTGCATTAATCCCCTGATAGGGATTAACTGGGTAGTAACTATAGGCAGGTAGGGTGTGGCTAGAGGAAGTGGGTCACTGAGGACAAACCTTTGGGATATATATTTTGTCCACAGTGAGGGGAGTCTCTCTGTCTCTGCTTCCTGGTGCCATGTCACCAGATTTTTCCTTCTGCCACACACTGCCGCCATGATATTCTGCCTCCACCTCAGGCCCTGAGGAATGGAGTCATTAGTCTATGGACTGAGAATTCTGAAACCATGAGGCCCCCAAATAAACTTTCCTTTGCTAATTGTTCTTGCTAGGTCTTATGGTCACAGCGATGAAAGACCTGACTAGAATGTTTCTAAGTTGAAAAGTTTATAACATTTCCCAAATCTTATATTGTTTTTATACTCCTTAATGAGGACCTATCTGCATTAATTCAGAGCAGCAAAAAGCAAGGGTATTCCTTGAATTATTTGGTCTTGTAACAGAACTGTTTCAATAGTTTAAAGACATAGCTCAGAGAATAATCAGAATTGGGATTAAAATTGAAATGCTGAGGCACAAGGATTATTTGAAGAAATCAGTAAAGAAGCTGGAGGTGGAAAAACTCTGAAAGATCATGGTAGCTGTATGCATCACAGATTTGGTATAACACATAAATGAGATATTGCACATAAAATAGCAGTGCTTGGTACACAGCAATCATCTCAATGATCTTTAGCTACTGTTATAACTTGTACTACTCTAACAAAATATCATAGATTGGGTGGCTTAAATAACAAAAATTAATTTTTCATAATTTTTATTGGTTATTTTTAGTTATATATGACAGTAGAATCTATTTTAATATATTTATACAAACATGGAATATATCTTAACCTAATTAGGATCCCAGCCTTGTGGATGTACATGATGGTGAGATACACTGTTCTCATAATGTAAGATGCTGACAAATTCAAGACCAAGGTACAAACAAAGGTGGGTATACAGGGGCTCTCTTCCCGGATTTGCACAGGGCTACCCTCTTTTGTGCCTTTTCCTTTTTTTTTTTTTTTTTTTAAACTAGTCATCATGCAGACTCCTCCTCATGTCTTCAGCCATCCCCAATCACTTCCCAAAGGCCCCATGACCAAATATCTTCATCTTGGGAATTAGGGCTTTAACACAGGAATTTTGGCAGGACACAAACATTCAGTCCATAGTAGATATCTTTAACCAAAAAGTACAATTGTTACACATTTACTTCTCAGTGTATTGAACAAAAGCCAACTGAAGGAAGTTATTGCAATAAAATTTGTGCCAATTATTTACAATAAAATGAAAAAATAAAATTGAATTATTTATTTCAAAGAAATTTAATGATTTGGGATGTTGTACAGAAATACCAAGAGTCAACTCGGTAGATATCTTTCATGACATTTAGAAGTTGTTTTGGTAGAGATAATATAATCCCAGTACTTAAAGATCCTATTTAAAATTTGTTCCTTTTTTATTTTTTTGAAATATAAAAAAATATTATATGAGAAAGAAGTATTGCCAGATGCAGTGGCCCATGCCTGTAATTCCAATGATTCATGAAGCTGAAGCAGGAGAATCACAAGTTATAGGCCAGCCTCAACAACTTAGTAAGTCCACAAGCAACTTAGTGAAACCCTATCTCAAAATGAAAAATAGAAAGGGCTGGGATGGGGCTCAGGGGTAAAGCACCTCTGCATTCAATTTCCAGTAATGGAAGGAAGGAAGGAAGGAAGGAAGGAAGGAAGGAAGGAAGGAAGGAAGGAAGAAAGGAAGGAAGGAACGAACAAATGAACGAAGGAAGGAAGGAAGGAAGGAAAGAAGGACTGATTCAGACGATAATCCCATATCTGATCCACAATGTGGCTTTTCCATAATAAAATGTCAGCTTATAGATGATATAAAGCATCCTAAACTTCAAATACATGTTCAGATAAAGCAAAAGAGTTTAAACCTTCAATTAAACAAAAATGTTCTTGAAAACAAATAATTATAAAAAGAAACTTCAAAATAAAAGATTCAGAGATGACTAACATTTTCTTTTATCTATTCCAATGCTTATAATAAATTTCTGCTAGCAAAACACTTATTGAAGAGTAAATTTTTAGAATGTGCCTAGTTTTTTTTTTTTTTTTTTTTTTTTTTTTGGGTACCGGGGATTGAACTCAGGGGTACTCAACCACTGAGCCACATCCCCAGTCCTATTTTGTGTTTTATTTAGAGACAGGGTCTCACTGAGTTGCTTAACGCCTCGCCATTGCTGAGGCTGGCTTTGAACTCCTGATTCTCCTCTCTCAGCCTCCCAAAGTGCTGGTATTACAGGCATGCGCCACCATGCCCGTCTAGAATGTGCCTAGTTTTAATTACTCCAAAATTATCATAAATCCAAATTTCATAAAGTTATAAAATGTATAGGATTGAAGGTAACAAGCCAGTTAATCTGAAATACTCCAATTTCCAATATTATGATTCCTCCATTCTTTGATGATAAATATACATTCAGAAACAAACAATAGTTTCAGGGTCATTATTGACATACTGATTTAATCATTGTCTTCACTAAAACAAAGAAAGATATTTCTCTCATTGAAATTCACCTTCTGAACCAACTCAACACTTTTGGCAGAGCTGGGCCACCACAGAATATCACTAATATGACTATTTCTTAAACATTAAGGAATCAGGGGTAAAAGAATTTTATCAGTATTTACTATTGTAAAGTTCATTTATATTTTCAGATTGCTTTATTGATTAGAAGAAGTATAAATAATTTGAACTAAAAAGGAAAGAAAAGGAGGAAAAAAATCAGAAAAAGGGGTAAGTTTCAAGCCAAATAACAAACTACGATTTAAGGCCTAAAATTTCTGGTAAATTTATTTAACAATAATTTTAATATTTGTAATTTGTTTTTAATTATTTCTGCAGTTAATTTCATTTTTATTGAAATTAGGGATTATTTTTCTAATGTTAAAACTTCTATTGTGCAAGCACGGTGAAAAGTTTCTTCATATATTGTAGTTAAGCCAGCTAATAAACTTTGCTTTAGGTATGGTGTGTGTGTGTGTGCCTGTGTGTTTCTAATTTTTAACTTCTATACAATGTCAAGTATTCTCAGGATAGATTTTCTACTTTAAGGTGATCTGAAAATTGAACACAATTTTGGCAATGACTGAAAAACAAAATCACATACAGTTAAGCACTCCATATCTGCTGATTTTGCATTCAACTAGCTAGGGACTGAAAATGTTACATTGCTGCTGATTTGCACGATGTAGTTAGGCCTGTAATGGTTGCATCTATACTGAACTTGTATGAACATTTTTTTCTTGTCATTATTCTCTAAAAATATAGTATGACAGCTACTTACATAACATTTACATTGTGTTATAAGTATTCTAGACATGCTTATAGTATACAAGAGGAAGTATTTAGGTTATATGCCAAAACTATGCCATTTCATATAAGGACTTTGAGCATCCTCAGATTGTGTGTGTGTGTGTGTGTGTGTGTGTGTGTGGTGTTCTGGAACAGAGGTCTTGCAGATATGGAGTGATAATTGTATAGATATTTTATTCTATAAATACAAAATAAATTACCAATAGTAACACATAGGGCAGTCTAATTTCATATTGTTTGAGAGGATATTATGGTTGCACTGCTTTCCTTAATTTCTCCTGGATATATATTTGTATCAATATTTCTGTTTGTCCAACAGATGTATTTCTGGAGAATGGTTTTACTGATGTACATCCAGTAGTGAACACAAAGATGAATAAGACATGATCTCTTTATGAATAAATATAAAAAACTGGAAAGGGGCATAAGTTATGCATACAAATGACTAAAATGCAAAACAGAAAGGAATATCAGCTTATCAGAGACATGAAAAGTGCCATGTAAGTTAAAAATTGGAAGAGATTTCCTTATTAAAGAGTCAATAAAGAGTCACCTTCAAACTAATAGTTAAAGAATAGCAAATATTATCAGACTGCAGATATCATTTTTCAATTTAAATAAGTATTTCTTGATTCCACACAGTTAAAATATTCCTTCCAAACACTTGCTCTAACTTTCTGGTTAAGACTGTTTTAGAGGAAAACTAAGTAATAACTATTGTATGATATGGAGATGTTGATTCTGGGTTGAGAGGTCTGTCCAACAATTTCATAGAAATGACCATTCTGCTACTAACTGGCAGTGGCTGTCCTCTCCATGTTAGCTGCACTTCTGCCTTCCCATCTTTCTCCTCAGTCGCAGTTGTACCTTGCCCTCATAAGGTTCAAGTCCTTGCTGAAGTTAGGACTATTTCCAGAAGGGGCCACTCTGTGGAAGAGTTGACACTTCCTTGGCCACACCACTGAGAGCTCAGTGGTCTGCTCTTCTGGGTTTGTAAAGTGATCCTTACCCTTGAGTTAAGTCCCACTAGCCTCCAGTCCTAAGGAGAACAAAGACCTCTGGACACAGATTGGGCTGAGCATTTGTGGGTGTATGAGAAGAAGGCAGGTGTGGGCAATACTATCCATATGTTTTTGAATAAATTAGCTCACAATTTTGCATTATGTCTTCAAAATTAATTCACTTTCCTTTCTGCTTGATCAACAATTTAAAAGAATTATTGCTCTGCTTCTCAGCAGCTTTGTGGCAAGCTAATAAGCTATCTTTAATATAGAGAGTCAATATTTACAGGCAATCTTTATATAAGTCAGACATAATATCAAGGAAAAAAGTCAAATATAGAAATATATCTGTGCTATCATTATAGCTATGTCAAATTATTTTTGCTTCTGAAGGGAAACATAAAATTTAACATATATAATTAATGTGGTGTGAATGTGGGTTCATTTTATTTCTCATAATTATTTTGTTCCTTCAATATTTTGATAAATGTATTAATGTATATAATTGATCTCTAATGTACATTTTAGTTTATTTTGAAAGTTTATTTTAAATATCTGAGGTTTTGTACCCAGTTATTATTACCTTTGGGAATGATATAATACATTTTTAATATTTATATTTCAAAGGGGCTATGAGAAAGTATACAAAAGAGAAAATATTCTTTACAGTTATCCTGAGGAGAATTGAATGACTATTTACATAAGTAAAACTATATATATTTACATTGGAACAGAATCAAGATTGAAAGTCTTTCTAAGCACATAGCTTTTAATAGTTTATAGGAAGTACAGACACAGGTTTTAACAGCCTTTAGACATAATATCAAATCTTGAAATTTGCCCCATTTTTGTTGTGTTGCTTGTACAAATTTCTTTTCTTTGTCCCATATTCCTTCTTTAAAAAACTGGAGTAAAGTCACCATCAGTGGGCTGCTTCAAGATTTAAGAATAGAGATAACTGATTCCATCTATCACAAGGATAAGAGGGTACATAATCATGAACTTATTTAGGTTGTCATTGAGATATTTATGTAGAGGTGAAATAGCAGTTGGGATCCTTAGAGCAAAGGATGGAGAGACACTTGATAATTAGTGAGCTATGAGGTCCAGTTGATGCCACTAAAACACCATATTCTCTTAAAAACATTGTAGAACTCATTGGAAGGCAATATAGGTTGCTCATAAGTAAGCCATAATATCGCCATGTTTTTGTTTTTCATGTGATTCCCAGGCTAATGCTCAGTTTGAAACAGCAAGTTCCTGTGTGTATATGCATTTTAATAGTTTATGCTCTAGTTTGCAACTGTCCTCTATTTCCCTATTGAGGAATGAAACTCTCAAATGAATTCACGCCAAGACAGGCGTGGTGGGGCACGCCTGTAAACCCAGCACTTTGGGAGGCTGAGACAGGAGAATCACGAGTTCAAAGCCAGCCTCAGCAATGGTGAGGTGCTAAGCAACTCAGTGAGACCCTGTCTCTACATAAAACACAAAATAGGGCTGGGGATGTTCCTCAGTGGTTGAATACCCCTGAGTTCAATTCCTGGTACAAAAAAAAAAAAAAAAAAAAAAAAAAAGAATACATGCAGTAGGTATCAGTTTAGTTATGGACCAGAGAAAAACATTCCACAATGTCCACAATATTTTCTGCTACATCACATGTCCTTCAAGTGTAGGAAATTGCATTTTCGATTTCTTTCTTATCTATCTAATAAGAGATGTGGACAGGATACTGCCTTAAAATGTAATATGGTCTTGAGGAACAAGCAATAAGTTATATTTAAAGAGAACTTTCAGCGTATTTTTTTTCACTTCTCTTTCAAACATACTAGTTTTGATTTTTGAGTGCCCAGAAGTTGGGTCTTCAAAGTTGGTCTTTCTTCTCTTGTCTCTGTATATTACCAGATTATTGCCCCAGTCAGAGCTTTTTGAGGGAGAAGTCATGAGTTCTACTTAAAGTCTTTGATTTAAATTTTATTGTTATTTTATAATCATTTTATATTTTTTGTTCTTTACAATATTTACATTGTATTTATTTTTATTATTCAGGTTAAATGATGAACTGAAAACTTCATATCTATTTTTCAAAGGATTGATTTGTTTTTAAACATAATGATGATAAATATTAGTGTGAAGACTCAGGTCACAATTTAAACACAGTAAAATGAAACAATATGAAATACAACTAATACTACGAGGAATTTTTGGAGTAAATCACCTTGAAGTGAAATCTCCAGTCAAGAAATGTTTTTCTACTCATTTTGGTTAACTACAGATTGAAGTGGACAAAGAAAATGAGAACTTTTCCAAAATATATTTGGTAAAAGTCTTTTTACATGGCTCCCTAATTTTATGCAGCAGCAAGTTATAGAATTATTATTGGACCCAGTCCTACTTAATAGTGCTCCCAGAAAGAACCAGATGGGAATGCTTCTCTGTGCTACAGGTGTTTGGTCAAAATTTTACATATACACAATGAAGATGAGGAAATGGGAGTCCTGGATGTATATAATCATAAAAGAAATATTTTTGAAAAGTTTGGAAAATAAATTTATCAGGGATTATCTTTATATGAGGTAGTGGTTCTGTATATAAATAGTCACATTTTATTTTTAAGGTTATTTTCAAATGTTGGAATTTTTAAAATAATACATTATAAACATGGACATGGCTTAGCCTAATTCCTTTCAATATTTTCCTTTTAAAACTTAGCATATTCCACCACAATTACACATTTATTTGAATTATCCATTATTATCTCCCAAACTTACAGTATTTGGGGTGTGTGTGTGTTTGTATGTGTGGGTGTATGTGTATATATAGATATATTGTGTGTATATATATACATATATATATATATATAATTGTTTGACTTACAGTATTTGGTATGTATATATAGATGGACACAATACCTTTATTTTATTTATTTATTTTTATGTGATCCTGATGATTGAACCGAGTGCCTCACACAGGATAGGCAAGCGCTCGCTCTACCACTAAGCTCAACCCCAGCCCTGACTTACTCTAATTTATTTGAAATTGCTATTTTTGTAGCCCAAAATGTGACCATTTTAAAAATAAATTGATAATTATTATAGTTTTTTTCATTTCAAAAATATATGATTATTATAACATGATATGTGAAAGTTTTTTCTCTTTATACATCTTAAATTATGCAGAAGTTAGGTGAATGTATAGATATATAAATGATATCGAGAAAGAGATAGAAGTAAGAAAATAATGTAAACTTTCTAGATTACCTTAAATTCATGTACATTACTTATTATGAAAATATAGAATGAAAAATTTTAATTTGCTTTAATTCACAAAATTAAAGAATTTTAGTGTTGAAAGTAGCCTGAGACATCATATCTCATCCATTTTTCCAAGTGCAAGATACTTCTTAGAAATAAATAAAGTACCCACTAAAGTTAAGTAATTAAAATGATCAGAAATCTTTTTATCATGCTGAGCTGAAGTAGTTTCCCTCTGACAGCCTTGGTTCAAGAGGCTATTCTTTACAGCACCACATACCTATTCTAATCCTCTTTCCAAACCATGACAGTCCCTTCAAACATCTGAGATCATACACATTGTCTCTGTCTAAATCTTCTTCTCTCCAGAGTACACATCTCCAATTTCTTCCATCATTTCCTATGTGATAAAGATTCATCATACCCCACTCTCTCTTCACCCATTCACCTGAAGGTTGCTGATGTCTTTCTTCCAGATGGAGTTTGACAAGAACAGAGCACAGTGACATCAAGCAGCCTTCATTATGCAAAGATTTCCTACTAACACTTTTAGAAGCCAAGTATTGCTATTACTGAAATATAGCAAACTAATATTATGTGCTATGTTAATAGTTGGTTTTTTTGTTCTTTCACAGTAATTTTCTTTAGCCAGGATTTTCCCTTTAATATTTTTTGAATTACAAATGAGGAATAGTCAACACAAGATGCATTTTATGAAAGTGTCTCTCCCTGGAACTTTGTCTCCTTAATACCTCAACAGATACCGATTCATAATCTTCAGGAAGGATATGTTCTTGTAAGGCTATATCTAATATTTCAGTTTTTCTTTTACTTTCATTTCTCACCATTTGTAGATAAAATGCTTTTTTCTTTCACAAAGAAAACATGTGGACTATACATCATACAACATCCTAGTCAATTCCACAGTAGGTCATTATGATAGATATTCTGATTTTATGGTTTGTAGAACCTGAGAAAATGAAAGTTTGATCCAAATCCCACAGTTTTAAACTAGTAGAATTGGGAATAAAATTCACATTTTCTGATGTCAAATGCCATATCATTCCATATTTGCAGGTTGCCTCTAAGTTTCAATGCACAAAAAGTCAAGATGTGAAACTATAGCCTTGAAATAATATCACACGAGATAATGAATGCTAATTGCTTGGGTTCATGTACAGTTTGTCTGAAACCAAATTCTAGATATTTTATTTAGGAAAACTGTATTTTGTTTTGTAATGCATATATATGACTTTTTAATTAATATACAATAATTTATTTATTATCTGTGTATTTAAATTTTAAAAAACACCAGGAGTTATTGTAGTTGCTTTGGCTCTTCACTAGAATAAAATCCTTCCATAGAGAAGAAGCCCCTCTTGCAGCTATAAGATGCTACTGAATTTCATGTTTCGTTAGACTTTTATCTAATTTAAAAATATGTAATATGGAAATATGACAATACAGCCTCTTGCCAAAAGCTTTATAAGACTTCATGTATTTTAATGAATTAAAGTTTAACCAGGCAGGAGAAATAGAGAGAGACTTAAGAGAAGCAGAATTAAATGTAAAGTACAGTTAAAATATTGGCAATTTACAGTCTGAAAATAAAATTTCTAAGGAAAGCAAGGGATTTATATTTGGTAGTTTTGAATAGGATCTGTGTATGCAACTGGGGTACCGACAATTTCACAATTACTTCCAAATTTTTATTTTATATAACTAGGACTATTAATAATTATTGTTTTAGAGAACATTCTTTGCTGTCTCTACTGATCCCACTCGGTCTCAAGTGCACTTGAACTTGCCTTTCCTTCTCAACATCACTATCAACACACTGCAAAAGCTCTTGGTAGGTAACAATGACATACAAATAAATATAAACTCAATTCTAAGTTCTCCTTTTACCATACTGATAGCAGGTTTTGTCATGGCCATTCATTTTCTCCTCTTTAAAAACTGTTTTTACAAAACATTTGCATCACCCACCCTTCCTTCCTTCCCTTCCTTCCCTTCCTTCCTTCCTTCCTTCCTTCCTTCCTTCCTTCCTTCCTTCCTTCCCTCCCTCCTTCCTTCTTCCCTTTCTTTCCCTTCCCTTCTCTTCCTTCCTTTGCTTTTATCCTTCTCTCTCTCTCTCTTTGTTTGTTTTTTCTTTCTCTCTTTTTTTTCTTTTCTATTTTTTAAAAATTATGTAGCTACTTTTTTCAGGCTCATTGTTATTCTCATCTCTGTAATCTATGTTTTATTCCATATAATTCTTCATTTTCTGTCTTCCTTTAGATTATTACCACATTAATGCAGACTTTAAACATATCAATTCATCTTTCCTAAGTTTCATGTCACATGTGCTATGCCTATATTACATTTTAACGTGTACTTTAAATATCTATCCCACATTTGCCTGAAAATGAACCCTGCAAATTCCCCACTCCAAACCTGCTATTTCTACCATCTTCTCAATTTCTATAAGGAGAAACTCCTATCTAGTTGCTGAGACAAATCTCATGCTCCAGATCCTTAGGAATAAGACACTGGGATCATTCTTTATCCTTTTATTTTTCTTATATATCATATCCAATATATCAACAAATGCTGAGATTATCTAGTAAATCATGACTGTCAACAGTTCAAACTCCCCAACAGCTTATTTCCCACCTCACAGAGATTGAAAGCTTAAGTTCTCACAATATCTTACACTGACTTACTTGAGATTCTTTTTGTGTGTGTGTGTGCATATATGTGTATGTGTATCCTATCAGCTCTATGAAATGAGCTCTATGAAATGGTCTCATTTCTTTCCACTTCTGTCTTACTCACTCTGTTGTAAGATTAACTCATGCCTGCCTTAGGGTATTTGTCACTAGTGTATCTTCTGACACCACAAAATCCAAATGGCTGACATTCCCAAGTTCATTCTTAAATTCTGAGCAGAAAAGCCTTCCAAGGTTTCCCAGAAATACAGAACAAAAACTCACCCATTCCTAAAATTCTCTATCCCTATAACTTTTATTTATTTATTTCAAGACATTAATCACTTCAAAATATTGAACATTTTAATTTATTCATTATTGAATACTTCTCTTTTCATTTTAGACAATTTCAAAAGGTCCTAGATTTTTAAAAATGTTATTTATGGATATATTTACAACTTACTCATGATGCACATGTAATATATATATATCTATAAGTGAATGAAATCCTTAAAATTGATAATGCACTAATAAAACTTAAGAAAGTTAGAAATAAATGCAATAATGATTTTCATAAACTACTTGCATAACACATTTGTAATAAAAAGTTGATGTAATTTATATAAATATAAACCAAAAATAGGTATAAAAATGAATTATAAAAATGAAGAGAAAATATTGATAAAAAACAGTGTAGCAGATCATAAAATCCATTTTGTCTGTAATTTAGATTTAAAGTTCCTAGCAGCCAAAAAGAAGGAAATACTGCTAAAATCATTTTTAAATACAAAATCCATGAGATCAAAATAATAACTTACTGCACCCAAACTGTATATTAACAACAAGCAACAAAATAAGTTTGAATAAAAGAATAATAGTTAAGAAATGAACAATTGATCTTGGAAATTGATAGACATTATGCCCACTCCATCCCACCCTCACAGAACAGTCAGACATGATGGAAAATACCATAAATTCATTTCATTTCTGCAAATTTAGTATTAGTGTATCTTGCTATGCCCCTTCATACAAATTAATAGCAAATAGCAAGAGGCAATTTAAAGAATTGAATTCTTTGAATAATAATATCAAGAATATTATTATCTATCTGGACATTTTAGGGTAATTTGATGAAATATTGAAAATAACTACATATATTTTATATAACATAGTAGGTATTTTGTCATTAAATATTAAAAGATGTTTCATATTAATAACTGTAAAATTAATGCCTATTACTAATACCTATGTGAGTTGAAAGAACAATTTAAAATAAAACAATTTCTATCATACATCTTATAGTAATTCAATTTTCAGACACAAATAATGTTATGGATTTAAACTAAAGTATATAAGATGTCATAGAAACACTCTGAAATATAATACTATAATTTAATGAATATTCCAATTTTAATATGATACTAGGATTCAAATTTTAAAGAAAATGAAATTTTGTATAGATTTACTATTTTTTATTTCTTTGATTTTTATAGAATTATTGATATTATACTTCAGAAGTTCTTAAAATATTTTTTCCTGTCTTTGCCTTTATACTTTGAAAAGGTCCAAGCAGAAAAAAAATAAAATAAATAGATATTTCTGAAGAAGCATGGAAATCATCATTTTTCTATTATAAACCTATCAAAATCCTACATATAATATGCATATTGTATACATAATATCTTCTGAAATTTAATATATCCTTGTTTCTTATACAACTTAATATTAGGAAGGATTGAACACATTTCCCCTTTGCCAAATAAATTATGCAGAAAAAGTATCAGAAAAGTATAGTGTTCCCCTTTCAACTTCAGAAGGCATAACACATGCTCTGTGTGTCTCCACATGGTGTTCAAGTGCCTATTGAAAGTCTTTAAAACTTTGTAATTCGTATAAAAATCTGTACCTCCAAGAATCCTTCCCTAGTACTACTTAATGGTCTTATCACCTTTCCATACACACCGTTTACCTGAATAACTCTGGTTTTACTACTAATGATCCAGTTTATAAGACATTAAGAAAATTGTGAAGTAAACAGGTAAAGTCACTTTTCTAACACAATAAAGGTAACAGCACTAGAATCATAAGATAAATAATAAGTAAATGTCAGTTAAAACACTTCATAAGTTTCTTTCATGCCTAGATACCTGTTTTAAAGAATGCCTTTGAATCAACTGGGTGTACCAACTGTGCACTTTGGTTTTTCCTTCAAAATATGAACATTTCAATAAAAAAATAAAATATTTTGTAAACCAATTTATTTTTAACATCTTATGCCAAATAAGTTCAATCAAATGGCTAGTTTGACTGATGGCTATGACTAAACTTTTCCAGAGTGTAAAAAGAAAATGAATATAAACATGATTTGGTGGAAATTTTGTATATCAACATATCTCTCCAACAAATGAAGGGCAGAATCTGTTTAAAAACAGAAAAGTTACTTGTATTCCAAGATTAAGGTGAGGGTAAAGAACACACATTCACCTAAGAAATCTATTGTTTGATTCAGTTCGTTTTCACAGAATATGACCATGTTTGAAAAATAATTTGGTAGTAGTTTTTGTCACAGCTCTAGTCCGTGATCCCTTGCTCTACCTATAGCCAGGAGCTTTTGCACTGATATTTTCCCTCCTCAAGGCATCACATTGTCTTGCTGCTTCTCTGCTTCAAGGTTTTCCCCAGCATCATGGAAGCTTGCTCAGCCTAGTGTAGAACAGTCCTGACTTAGATAATCTCTAAATTCAAACTTCAACTAATAATATCAGAGAAGGAAATATTTAATAATCTTTTGTTCCATAGAATTTCTACTTATTTTTATTGATGCATTTTATTTATACATAGTAATCTATTGGTGAATTTTTTTGGTGCTCAGTCATAGGGTAGCATCTCATAGTAAGTGAATGTTAAATTTTAGCAATTGTTAATGTCACAGGTTTATCTAATTTGGCCAAGAAGTTCTTGATGAGATAACTTTGCATATTATTTCTTATTTCTGTTCATTATTGATTTATTTTAACCCATTTGTTTTCACTGATATTTGGGTGAAGGTAAGAAAGTCAAATGATGGTTACTAAAATCAAGCTATACAGCAACAATGTGTACTAAAACTATTTTTTATTAAAATGAAAATAATAATTTATATAAATATTCAAATTCAAGAATTACATTGGAAAGTATAATCCAACATATGTAAGTACATGAATAGTTTTTAATCAAAGGAGTAGTTCCTCACTGTCATTTAATATTATGACTCACTGTGTTGTAACTACTGACTTTTTATGTGCAGTTTGGTGCTTTGTGTTCTGATCCTTAAATTTTAATGCACCGTTCTCCTTTACAACAAAATAAATAAATTTATTTTTAACTGCTTTAATCAGTAATTTTATGATACTACTAAAATACCTTAGGCCAGCTCTATTCAACATAAATATGCAAGCCACAAATATAAGCCATATACATATAATCTTAAATTTTCTATCAATCAAACATAAGAAAGGAAAAGGAAAAAAGTAATTACAATATATCTTTGATTAAATCAATATATATATTAATTTAAGATGAAATACAATGAATTATCAATAAAAATATTAGACATACTTTTTTAATACTAAAACTTGGAGATGTGCTGTATTTTATTTTCAAAACACATCTCACTTCAAACTAATCACATTTCAAGCACCTGTGTGTGTAGCAGTTACCTTTATTGTACAGCACAACCTTGGTTATTAATATATTGCTAAGGAACATTTAGCCCAATATATTTTATACAATATCCTTCTAGGTACTGGCTACTTATGATATACTTCCAAGTTGCTTTGCATGTAGAGTTGTTTAATATGCTTATAGTTGCCAGTATGAGGCTGTCTACTTTTAATTCCTATTCCTATTTCTTTTTTTTCTTTTTTGTACCAGGGATTGAACTCAGGGGCACTCAACCACTGAACCACATCCCCAGCCCTATATTTTTGTATTTTATTTAGAAACAAGGGTCTCACTGAATTGTTTAGCGCCTCACTTTTGCTGGGGCTGGATTTGAACTTGCGATCCTCCTGTCTTAGCCTTCTGAGCCGCTGGGATTACAGGCATGCACCACTGCCGTGGGCTCAATTCTTAATTCTTAGAATAATAGTGCAACTATATCTAGGTGGCCTGTTATTTTCTAACATTGTATATTAATCTATCATAAATTGTGAAAATCGACTACAAAATCTGTCAGAATTGCTTTCAGAGATGTTTATGTGGTTGTAAGTCTAAGATCTAAGAGCAAAGGACATGCATGCCTTTATTGCTCAAGTCTTGTATGTGTTGGTCTTTTTTGTTTCTGTTTAATTTCCTGTTATTGATTTGTTCTTGATAGTTCATAGATTTTAATAAAAGGACACAATGCAAATCAACACACATTGTGTGTGTGTGTGTGTGTGTGTGTGTGTGTGTGCACACAAGGAGAGAGGCACAAAGTGTGCAGGGGGAAGAGTCAGAAATTTGGTGAGTTGATGATCACTGTATTTTTACCCATTGCTTTGATAATATAGAATTTTTATCTTCTACCAAAACAGGTTACCATGAGAACAATAATGTGAAAAATCTTTTATCATTAACTCTATTGGAGAGTTTTGAAGAGAGTACAGAGGATTAAATAACCTGGAAAACTCAGTCTTTGTAAAAATGAAAAGATTACTGTACTCATCTTGTGTTATTTCCATTTCTACGCATCACTGCAGTCATAGAACAATATGATTAGCTATAGTGACATGTAGACACAAGAGTAATCTTTGTCCTTCTTTAGCCCAGATAAGATCTCAGATGCTTTACTAGCTTTTATTTAAAGCACTAGCTTAATATCATATGCTAAATGTGACTAAAATTTATGTTCAGGATATAATTATGAAATGATTAGGTATTTTTGGTTATCAACCTATTTGAGAAGCATATACATAGTATGAAATATTTATCATAATATAGATAATTGTCTATGCATTGTCTATGAGGTGGTGGTCAAGCTAAGTCTTAGAGTCCCAATATTCTATAAGCCAGGAAGGAAAAAAATGAGAATTTATAAGCAAGTACTTACCAGGAGACCCAAATCTTAAGCTACTTCATTTCCCTGAAAACTATCTGTTTCATATTATGTGAAAGCATAGCCTCAAAAATTCACCTAAGTCCCATGTGATAAAAACTAGAAAACATTCTGTTTCACCCCTTTTTTAAACATATCAGAAATAAACTAGGTTAAAAATGGTTTCTAAAATAAATAATCAACTTTCCTGAACAAGTATTAAAATAAAATCATAACATTTTAAATGACATTTGTAATCATGGTCATAAAATAGAATTGACTAAGCAAAGATTTTGTGCCACTGTGTACAATTTAAAATCTACCAAAGAGGTTTTGGTGACAATTTATTATGTCTTACATATGTGAACTAATCACTAAAAAGCATAAAGTAGTACCAATTTATAAATCACAATGCACACAAATAAAAATATTTTCAAATAAAAAGAAATACAGTTGTGCAAAAAGAAAAATACCATTCATTAGATAGCATTTCACTGTTTGAACTCCAGGTTATTGCTTCTTAAAGTTTACTAAGGCAGAAAAATGTCACAGAAATAATTTACAGTAATTTCTGTTACAAATAGCCTAATTCATTAATGTTAATTCACTCTATATTAGCTGTAGTGTTTTCTACTTTCTAATTTGGACATAGTCTTCCTGAAAAAGATACATAATCCACCCCTGCCCCTGCCTTTTTATTTATTTATTTATTTTTTTGAAATAGAATCTCACTAATTTTCCCAGGCTGATCTCAAACTTGTAAATGTATGTTTTAATTTACAGGCAAAATTGAGTTAGGTCCAGTTTTTTTTTTTCAATTTTAAACACATCTGTTATGTTGTACATTTATAGAATATGCTTTCTTCCTATAGTTTGGATCTGGAATGTCCTTCAAAGCCCATGTGTTAAGGCTTGGTCTCCAGCCCATGATGCTGTTAGGGGGTGGTGAAACCTTTAAGAGGTGGAGCCTATGCAGAGATCTTTCTGCTACTAAGGAGCATGCCCTTAAATGGAATAGAGAAACTCCAGCCTTTTATTTCTTTCTTTCTGACTTCCTGACCATGAGGCGAGTGGTTTTGCGCTTGGGTGCTCTACTAATGATGCACTGTCTTGCCACAGGCTCAGAGGCATCAGGGCCAACTGACCATGGTCTAGAACCTCAAAACTGTGAACCAAAATGTCTTTTCTCTTTATAAATGGGTTACTTAAGGTATTTTTATAGTAATAGAAAGCCGACTCACCTACTTTGTTTAAAAATATTTTCTCTATGTTGAGGTTATACAATATTTTCTTCTTTAAAGTTCAAAATTAAGGTTTCAATTATAATGGGTTATTTTTTCTTCTTTGCTTATGGCATGCTGAGAGATCTAACTATTTATATTTATGGACAGTATATTTTACTAGCACAATTGATTGGCTAGGACATTCTTTCTCCACTGATCTGCAGTCTCATTTCACTTTCATATAGAATTTTCACAGAGACATGAAATAATTTATGTGCTTTCTGTTCTATTCCAGAGAGTTGCTTCAGGGCTCTACCGTCCCATTAACACACTGTCTTAATTATGTTAGATTAACTTTGTGAAGCTACACCAAGATAACACCAATTGAGGGAGGATTATGACCTTTTAAAACCAAGTCATTTGAGTAACATAACTCTCTTTTTATGTACTTAGACTTCTGCATTTACTTGTTTACTTGGGAGTATGTGTGTGTATATATATGTGTGTGTGTGTGTTTAGTCACCATCTCTTTTTCAAAGTTATGACAGAAAAAAACGATAAAATCAAGTTATTTTACACAGAAAGGAATTTTGATATTAAGTGTTAAAAAGTTAGCATTGCTGGAGGAAGAAATGTCAGGAAAGACCATAGTGAAATCTTAGACTAATTGCTAGCTTTCAAAGAGTTAAAACATTACAAGGACTTTTGGTGACTACCAGCAATGAGCACAGCTTCTAGCACTGAGACATGACATCAAGAAAAGTCTCTGGAGCCCCGGTACCTGGAAGGACAGTGGCAGTACTTGCTTCCCTACACCTTTCCTATCTCATGTGTCTTCCATTTAGTGACATGAAATCCAAGACATTGTGGTAAAATTATATGAGAAATGCAGTCATTAGGCTCTGAGGCCTCTAAAATACTGGGGAACATGAGAATTGGGAAATGTTGCAATGTACCAACCCCAAATCCAGCAAACTACTCCATAATCAATATTTCAATTACAAATGGGAGCTGTTTTAAAATCTCATTTTGTAATCATTTATGACAGTAGTATAACATTTTTTCTTTTACTTTTATATCTCAAAAGAGCTCCCAGGATGCAAATATGAGTGACAAGAAATGGGTCACATATATTTACTTCTTTTCTCTCCTTCACTCCTCTCTTCTCCTCTTCATCTTTTTTTTCTCCTTCTATCCTTTTTTGCTTTCTTGACAATCTTATTACATTCTCAAAAAAGGTTTGTGCTGCTCAGTGATTAAAAGGCTATGTCTTATTTTATCACAATAGCAACCAACTGTTTAAATACCTTACAAATTTCAAATCAAATTCATGTGATTATGTGAGTGTATGTGTACACATGTGTGTACTACCGTGTGCATACAAAAATGTAGATATGTTTAATTTCAACTTCTCACTCCCTGCAAAAAGTGAGGTATTACTTTTAGTTGATGGATACTTGAGGTTCATAAAAATGAGGATAAAAGCTCAAATTTAAATAGACAATATTAAAGTAGTTTTTCATTTTTAAATCTGCCTTATTCCAAAGCATATAATCTTGCCATTTGTTCTAATTGCCTCAGTATACTCTGAAAATGTGACAGTTTTTAGAGAAGAGTCTGTATCTTATTAATTATTTGTCTGTCTGGAATTCATCCTGTGTGCTAGGTTTACTATGAGAGATTAACTGAGTTTTAGATCCATCTACTGATAGAGATAAAGCCTCTTATATAATGTAGGGGAGCATTTCAGTGTTAGTGACTGAGGATTCAGACTATCTCCATTGCTTGCATGTGAAGATTGGACAAAATTTTCTTATATTAAAAAATAAATTCCCCAGAAAATTCATTTTGGATTTGCCATCCACAGGCAGTCTTCCTCGTCTTTTTAACAAGGACAAGAAAGCATACTTCTGATTAAATGTAAGTATTTCTTCTTTATGAGTTCTTTCCACAATATAAATAGCCAACAAGATACAATATTTACTGGGCAAGCATCACATGTGAAATATTTTATGTAAATTCACATTAATCAAAGTATTAGAGTATTTATAATGTATGAATGCCTTCTATCATGCTAGAAAATGTTTGTGCACTATAAAACATGTCAAATTATCACACTGAAATTTATATTATTTTTCCCTCTCCTTCTGGCTTTGGGTAAACAGTTTTCTTTCATTTCTTTAGGAACTCCAAATTAAGAAATGTTAATTCTTCAATATATCTTCTATGAATGGACTTATGTAGAGAATAATCAACTAATAGCCAATGAACCACCCCTCCACAACCAGCAGAAAGAGAAAAATTCTGCCTAGGAAGTTTATGTAACTTCAGATTGTACAGTATTTCATACCAATTGATAAATTGCTTATGCATTCTATTTTAGTTCACATCTCAAGTCATTTTTATATACTTCATATGAAAAATTTCCCATAAATATTTCAAAACACTTTTTTCTAAAAAATTTAACAAATACAGTTAAAACTATTTTACAAATAGCAAAATACAGGTATAACAATCACTTTGAAATTAATTAATATTTTATTATTGAATAACAGCTTTGTAAGGAACTATTCCATCTCCCTTCTTGACAATTATCAATACCATTTTCTATTGATTTGGACATATTACCCCTGAAAGGCTACTGTGGACCAATTCTTAGAAAATTCTTTGTAGTATTCAAACTGTCTCCATGGAAATTTCCATAAGATTTCTACTCCGAATACCACATTTTGAACATTTTAACAGGTAATAGTGCTTCATATATATATATATATATGTATATATATATATATATGCTTCATATATATTTATAGTGCTATATATATGTATGTGTGTGTGTGTGTGTGTGTATGTATATATGTATGGTGGTCAGTCATGAAAAGTTTTTTAGAAATTTTCTATGGAACTTTTCTTGACCATCAGTGATGAAAATTACAAATTTGGAGAACTTTTCACTTTATTCTTTTCAAAACTATAGTACATTCCAATTGTTTTGATACTAAGGAGTAGAGGTTTCCTTTCATCAGGTGATGACAAGCCAGCCAAATGTGAAAAATCTATAAACCAAGAGCCATGCAGGCTCCACTTTAATGGAAGGGAGCTCTTCCTCCTGGAACTGAGCCAATGTCTACTGCAGAGAGTTGTATGAGGTACTGATTGAAACATTTCATTCTAAGAGGCTGAACTCAGGACCCCTTTTAATATATGTTGTCTCTTATTATGGCAGGAATTTAGTTGGTTGTGTCAAAATGAAACTGTCAGTGTCTCCCCTGAAAGTTTTTAGTGGTTGTAGTGACAGATTAAGCACTGTACATGAGTGAAATGGGGCTCTATTCAAAGTGACACTATGAATTCACTCTAATCAGATTCATCACTTGCAATTCACTTACGTCCTTTTGCAGTCTGTCTCATCTGTTTCAATTGCCTCCTTTTCTACCACTATGGTTTTCAATTAGTTGGGTAGAGCAATAACAAGGGTTACATAATAAGAGTGAACTATGCTCTGCCAACAAACTTCCATAGGTGCCCTGTATAGTAGAATAAACTCCACATCCTCAACTTGAAACGTAGATTTATTAATAGGTTGACAAAAAGCCTCTTCTCAAAAATTAATTAAAGCTCTGTTGAACAACATGAATTTAATACAATTCAGTTGGTAACTGAAAGAATGTACTAGTTCACAGGTGATAGAGGTATTTACTCATTCTATTTCCATCTGCTGGTATAGGTCTAGTATAAATTTACATTGCATGTGCATCACCCATCTGGAAGTGAGAGTGGCATATGAAATCTTACCCTACATTGGCTACACTGTGTTCAATTAGCTTTTTTTTGAATTTCACAAACACCACACACAAACTATTTCTAACATTACACAATTCAACAAAGGCGCCTAAATTTATTTCTAGTATTCACAGATATCTCAGAATTAGAAGTAAAAATTTAATATGGAGTTTGATTAATTAAGATGCTTCCACAATTAAGAGTCAAGAAAAAATGCTTTCTGTACAAGAATCAACACCTTCCAAGATGCTGGTATTTGTAGAGAGAATACAAATTGTGATTTTAATTTTGTACATGATATCTATTCTCAGGTCATTCTTCTTATAATAAGCAGAACTATAATGACAAAAAGTCTTAACATCTTTCTAATATTAGCGTATAGCAATGTATTAATTTATGAAAAATTCACTTTTTCCATGGTTTAGGGTTTCACTGTTAGAAACTTTCTGTTCCCTTCCAAATCCTTTCTCTTTCTTTGTTTTCCTGTTTTTTTTTTTTTTTAAGAAAATTTATGGTTGCTTTTTTTCCACAAACCTAAGGATATCTTGTATAGTTAGGTACTTCAATCAGAATAGCAAATTAGCATGATTTAATGGATGAATGAAAGGCAGAGAAGTGCAGAGTTTTCTGCAAGGATCTGCTGAAATTTGGATGTGGCTAAGTAGAAAGTAAAATTCAATGTATTGGGCTCTGATACTCTCACCTAGAACCACTCTCAAATTCATGTTTAGTTTCTTTTTTTCATCCTAAATCCCAAGCTCTCAGACACTGAAAACATAGAATAGGCTGAGGAAAACACCCTCCAATATGTTGAATCAATTAGAGGACAGATTAGAGGACAGATGTAACAGCTTTGAAATTGGAGCTGATATTGTCATTGTTTTATAAATAATTAGAAAACAAGCATAAATAATTATATATGCAGAATAAAATGACCTCCTTCATAGATTATCTTAAAAATACCTCACAAGTATTATAGTTAATTAGCACACAGTGCATTTAATTTGAGATGGTTTATTGGTGCCCATAGTCATGAATATTAAACATGTATCTAATCATGACTTTAAAGTATTTTAGGGTATCCATTTTAAAGAACTATTATTAAGTAACATAATAGTCAATGTCCTCATAATAGGTATAATTAATATTTAGTGATTTCTGTTGATCATTATATATGTAAGAAAATGAAATCGCTGTGCAAACAGTATCTAAGTCATTTCCCTTCAGGAGAAACCCACCCCTGCTAGAGATGACTCTACCTCTTTCTCATAATAACTCCCTGTTTATTTTACTTAGTGGCAGTCTTCAAATGAAACACATCAAAAGCACAAAGTATATCCACTAGCACATTGCACATTGACTGAGGAAAATATCATGAAGCAGGAGACTATTTCAGATTATTGCTTCTCTTACTGTTTTTTGTAATTTTAAACTATTTTCTATACTTGCCATGTTCAGGTCAAACTAAAATCAAATAAAACCAAAATATTTTACCATTTTTACTGTAACATTTTTAGAATATTGGTAGTATTTATGTTTACTGATGCCATTAAGATGTTTACAATTCAAAGATAAAATATATACTTAATTTGAGTGTATAACGTAGTAAGCTTTAATCATTTTGAATCAACTCTATAAATGAGAAGCTACATAAATGGGCCACAAGGATTTCATGCTTTTGTTTTCCTTCAGCATCCTTTTCAGTTTTAAATACAGTTTAACACAAGAAAAATAGTACCTGCTTTCTGAAACAGGGTCCAAATTATGCTGTTGAACAAGGAACCGGTTTTTGTAATGTAATTCTTCTGTAGAGATCATGCAGAAACCATGCTTTGTAGATCTTGAATGGCATTAAATGGTAGTTTTTTAAGAACACCTGTGCAAAAATGAGATTGTGATTTAAATGGTCCTTTTGAAATTTTTTTTATTTGACCAAAACCTACTCTTCCTAGTACATATTTTATATCAGTTCTATTTAGTTAAACAGGTAATCACTATACTTTTTTCCACACAAATACATTTTTCTTTATTTGTGTTGAATAAAATACAGAAGAATATTACTGTAAGCTTTCATAAATTAAAATAGCTTAATGTATTTAACATATTAATTTGTATCTTTATTTTCATCTCTTCTAATTTTGATAATTATTTTAGAGTAATCCCATGCTATCCTTATTATGTGTAATTTTATTCTATTATTATTTCAGAAGATTTAAAATGCATAGTATTCCTTTTTTTTCTTTCTTTCTTTCTTTTTTTTTTTTTTTTGGTACCAGGGATTGAACTCAGGGATACTCAACCACTGAGCCATATACCCATCTCTATTTTGTGTTTTATTTAGAGACAGGGTCTCACTGAGTTGCTTAGTGCCTCACTGTTGCTGAGGCTGGCTTTGAACTTGCAATTCTCCTGTCTCAGCCTCCCAAAGTTCTGGGATGTATTCCTTCTTAAAAGCTTATGAGTCATTCACATTTTTAAATGTGTTGAGAACAGTTAGTGCCTGTTCTCTGATGACCTATAAAATTTACATATGTGAGCCACCTCTGTTTCATTTTTCCATGATATTAACCATTCAATGAAAATAGTACTTAAATAGAACTTATTCTTTGATAGATTTGTAAATGTTCTAATATAAAAAGCAGAGCATAACTACACACAGACACACATATGTATATATATGACATATCTCAAATAACCAAACGAATAGAAATTTTGGAACATTAATGACTGAAGGTCATGGACTCAATGTTCATATTAATATCATATCAAGAGTAAAGAAAAACCTAAGATGCATATTTAATAAGATTGAAAAAAGTATTTCGATTCCGTGTAGTCCACGTCAAGATCATTGATCTTACGACTGTATCTTATATTAGTTGGAACCACAGGAAACTTGTAGTTACCTTAGACTAAGGTGGTAGCAATTGCATGAGTCAACATCAGATTTTCTTTAACCCTGTCTTTTATTTCTGATATCAAGTCCAAATTCTAAATATCACTGTAGTACACAATTGACTTTTTAAAAGTAACACTGAAAGTTTATCTTCTTTCAGGCTTACTCTATTCTATGAGTACAAAACCATGTGAAAAAACAGGTAACATGTCCTGATGTCCTTAACAATCAAGCTAGTGTTATTTTTGTTGAGAGTTTAGTAACAAAGGGATTATGAATTTATTTTTTCCTTGCTTCTTCCCTCCCTTTCTTCCTTCCATCGTTCCTTTTATTCTTTCTTCCTTTTTTAAAAAATATTTTTAGTTATAGATGGACACAACATCTTTATTTTATTGCTTTGTATGTAGTGCTGAGGATCAAACCCAGGGCCTCACACATGTGAGGCAAGTGCTCTACTGCTGAGCTACAATCCCAGCCCTATTCTTTCCTTCTTTATTAACATTTTGGGAATTATAAATTTATATTCTATGGCTGAACACACAAAATTTAAAAAGAAAAAGAAAGGCATATATATATATATATATATATATATATATATATATATATATATTTCTTTTTTTTAGGTTTACAGACTTTGGTAGGCAGAGAGTGACTTAAGAGAACAGCAATGCTTGACTTAGGATTTAAAGAGTTATGTTTCTCTCCATTTGGGTTGTCGGAAAAAGTCTTTGGAAGTCAGAATTTGTACTCCTATTGCTGTCATTACTTCTTAAAAATTACACAGTGCATCACCTTTCTCTCTATTGGGAATATTGACAAAATTAAAGGAGATATTTAATACTTAAATGAGCTTACCAGCATGACTTAAATGAGCTTACCAATATTTTCAGCACATGCTGAGCATGTAATAAATATCAACAATTATTATCCAGCTTTAATTATGGATATAGAAAAAGAAGAAATTATTGTGAATGGTGTTAACAGTGGTGGTTGTTTTCATTTGCCACTCCCTCCCCAAAGTTTGCTTCTCAGAAGCAAAACCCCTCAGTTTTGTCTTATCAATAAACTCATGGTTGTTTTTAAGAGAGCTTGTTGTGATATCGAAATTACTCAATTGGAGTCAAAGTCAAATTTCTTCAGGTTTCTGACATAAATTTACTGTATATCATAAGCAAATTATTTATCATTTCCAGGGATAATTATTTCTGATCCTGTGCCTACTGTTATAATAAAAGTCATAATAAACAGTTTTATATAAGTCAGTTGTTACATCTCAAGTTACATGTTATGAAAGATTATGAACTTCGGCAGCCAATACTTTTTTCTCTATTTCTTTTTAAATCACATTCAATTTTACTCTAATACCTCAAGAACATTTACTTAGAGAGTAAAAAAAAGGTGAATCACCCCATTATTCACAATCCCGCTTCACTCACTTTCAGTCAACATTAATTTATCTTGGATGGTTTTGATGAAACTTTAAAAAAAATCTAATATGGATTTTACTTTACATAAGGAAAAATGAGCCCTTACATTCATCTTAAATTTATAAAAGCCACCCAATCATGCAATATTTTTCTTCTCCACATTCCTAAATAACTCTATTTCAAATTATTTCTGATGTATGTCTCTTTTTGTAATTTTTTCTCTTTTATTAGATTGGAAAAACATTTTGGTCTTATTTCAGGGTGATCATCTTTAATAAAATCTGTTCATAATTTTATATTCTTTATGTGTAGATGACTAGGAAAATGAATAATAAAATTGCCTTGAAAATTCTTATAACTAAGTCTTGAATTTTTATTCACTCTCTATTGACAACATAGTAACTCCAAGAACAGCACTGCTGTTTAGACCTCAAATGACCACACACACTTTCTCAACACCACAACTTACTTCATCTTTTGCTCAATTCTTTTCTTACATAGTGCAACCCAATTCCCAAAACAAGCTACCTATACTTGCTTTGTTTTCATGCCTCACATTAAATTCCACTTATTGTTATCTACTTTTTCTTGTCCTGTACCTTGTTAGGCTTCTAAGTGTTGGATACATCAGTATTGCACCCTGGCTTTCTTTAATTCCTTCTCTGCTGTCTTCCTAGGCAATCCATAATTTCAATATATGACTTAAAACACAAAATGCTTTCAAATTTATTTTCAGATTTTTCCTGCTTGGGTTTCTCAGAGTCATGCAAGATTAACATATCTAAACCTGAAACCAGGCACTATGTGTGCTTTCCTTCATGATTCCTCATAACAGCAGCACAATAATCACCTCACTGCCTGGCATTTTCAGTCTGTGAGTGATTCCACCATCTCCCAGCTTTGTAAGACACAAATCTTAAAGCCATTTCTAACATCTCATTCTTTCTTACTCACAAATTCAATTATTTTCCAAATCATGTTTATTTGACCTCTATGTCTATCTCAGGTCTGTTTCTTCTCCATTGCTGCTTCAATTTAAATGTTTTCTTTTCTGCATTGAATTTTTTTGCCTGAATCCCTTTACTATTCTCCATTACAGTTCAGTTTTCTTTATCTGTAGCCAAAATGTGGTTAAAATGGAAAATTAGAAAAATATACTGGATATGGGTACTTTTTTCCTGTTTCTGTACTTTATGCACGTGACTGAGTCCAATAGTATACACATAATGTTTTAAGTCTCCACAATGTGCTATGAACTATGTTAATCGTTGGAAATTCAAAAGTAAATAAGATGAGGACCTTGACTTGACCATAAGCACTTCATGTTCTGTGTGTGCAACTGGTGAACAGCCAGTGTCAATGCCACAAGATAAGTGCTCTAATAGGACTCTGCCTAGGTGCCGTGGAATCAGTGAGAGACCATCCAGTCCATTGCTGAGCATTCAAGGGAGGATTTCAGGAGAGATGATTTCTAAGCTGAAGGAAGATAGGAACTTAATTAAGCACATATGGCCATAGTTATGACAAGGTAGGTGAATTGTAGCATATGCTCATGGATATTGTTTGCTACATCAAGGAAGTTTTCTAAGTTGTGAAAATTACAAATAATCCATGTGATAAAAGCCAATGATAACACTAGTCTCCTTACTTACACACATATTAATACCATAGTTTACAAAACATTCCCAAATGCATTAGAGCATTGAAGCCTTTGAATCATTGTTGCTTATTTCAAGAAATTTATTTTTTACAGAGAGTCTATGGTTTACAGAAGGTTGTAGAAACTTGGAAAGTAGAATGTACTTTTTCTATAAACAGAGTATCAAAATCTGTCATTTTAAATGAACATCATTGATCCAACACTGTGTATGCAACTGCTCAAATATTCAACTACTGCCACATGTTCTTATTTGTCTTTCAAGAATATTTAAAATTTTAACTTTTATTTTAAGTGTTGATTATATTGTAGCTAACCATTCATGATGTGCCGTCAACTTTTAATGATACCAGGTGGATCATCCTAATTCTAGATTAACTACATCCCACTGACATGCTTTCTTCCCCACCCTGCTGCCACCTGTCTGGTACCAAACCTGCTCAGCTGTGGAAACTGACAGCTGGTTCTTCAGGGGGAAGTGATGGGAGCAGGAATCAGGTGAAAATGCCTCATTAGCAATGAAATGGAAAAAATTTACAGAGTTCCCTGTGGACATTTTGGAAGATGTGTTTCTCTCTCCAATTGCCCAATTGAGATTTAATTGAAAAAAAATGCATTTAATTCTTAAAAGTTTTTGAAATTCCTATAAGATGACACCATCATATTTAATCAGTTTATTTTTAGTTCCTCCAATCGAGGATTCCATTTTGACATAAACCACGATACAGGTACTGGGGAGAGGGAGGCTTGGTGAGCATGTTCAGGAATGGTGCACCAGGAAAGGAAAAACCCGGAAATTGGGAGTTGGCATACTGAATTCTAGTCACTCATCAGCTGCATAAAATCACCTTGTTCCTTGTTCCCTTGTGTCCTCAGGACCTCAGACTACAATTGAAGAAAATAAATTTAACAGCCAAAGGTGATTGAATTATGTGCAACTGTATATTTTCTCTCTCCTCATATTTCCTTTGGTTTTATTTACTTAAAATTATTAATAGAATGCTGTCTCCCTCAAATCTCTCTTATATTTGTGGGCTTTTATATTGTTTAAGGGGTATTTTCCTTGCATATACAGAATGTTCAACATATCAAAGAAGACAAAGTTGTCCGCCTGGGGTTTAAAACAGTGTATTTTCCAAAAAATGCAAAAGCAGACCTGTTGTCATAAAATTGAAAATACAGACTTTTTGCAAAGAACTTCCCACCTGCCAAAAATATTTGTGATTGAAACATTGGTAAAGTTAGTTACATTTAACACACTTTTCTTATTTCTAAGATAAAAATTGTATAAATACAAAAATGATAAAAAAAATTTAATATACAAAAAGAGCCATCAGTACTTGGTCCTGAGAGCATCAGTAGGTAGTGGTATCTTTCTTTGAGGAGTTTGGTTCTCTACAGTATGTCCATGTGTTAGCAGCACACTGATATAACAAGAATAACCCTGAACACATCAAGGTAGGCTGGCAAAGTTCCCAAAATAAACTTTTATACAACTGGTCTCACCTTTTATGTCTTTTGAACTCCTTTCTCACATTTATGTACTTGTCTCCTGATCTTCCTCATTTCCTGATAGCCTGAAGCTTTGCCATTAGTAGCAGCCACTAGAAGTCATACTGTTACATCTGTCACTATTAGTTAAGAATACCATTCAACTTCAAGATAACTAGAATTTTTCTTCCATAGTCCTTTTTTGCTTCCTCAGTGAGGAAGGTCAAAAGGGCTGCCTACAGCAAATAACCGAGCATAGAATTGGTTGTTGAAATATTTCATTTCACAAAACCATGAACTCCCAGACCAACCTTGTTACTGCCATTTATCTCACATTTGCCACATGTGTCTCAAAAAACTTTTATCTCTCTTAAACCCAATGTTATGGAATAAAGCTGTTTTACACACACCACTAACAAAATACCTTCACAGAGAAGATAGCAGGTTGAAGGCAGTTTTCACAGCCTGTGTTCTTTGAGAATCCTGAGAATCTTTGAGAGCAGCTAAAGCTGAAAAAGGTGATTCTTGACTTTCCACCACGGGCACTGCAGCTGTTAACACTTCTGGTGTCAAGGCACAAATGTCACGAAGGCACTGTCAGTGAAGTAACACCCATGAAAAACAGGCTGGCAGCCTGGCTGGGTGCCAGAGCCCATTATCGTTTCCTTACTCCCTGCTTGGAGCTGGACTTCTATTATCACTATTCCCTCCAATTGCTCTTAATTGAAGCAGAGGGATTTGCTGCACATCAATGGAATGAAAGGATATTTTTTCAACTCTGGTAAAAAGTGTGATTTCAACAGTGAAGATTAATTGAGGTGCTTAGAACATTATGGTTCAGCTTTCTGAAATTCTTAAATATATATGGCATGAGAGAAAATGGCTTGAATTAAAATTCATTCCCCAAAGCCCACCTCAGAATCACCTTGAGGGTAGAACATATTTGCAAATTTCTTTAAATAGGCAAGAGATACACAACACTTTAATGTTTATTTTCATAACTATGAGTTTTCAGAAAATAAAATTTTCCAATATATTTTAGAAATGATTTATCAATGAAATGATTTCCAGTCATTAAAAAATAGTAGAATATTTTACAAATATCTACAGAGAATTGTATTATACCTTGCATTTCCAATTTGACTTTGGTACAAAGCCATAATATCTAAGAGGAAGGAGAAAGATGCCTTTCTCCAGGGATGGACTCCAAGGATCTGAATATTGACAAACTGTCTGTTCTCATCAATTAATTCAGGATTTACAGTTATCATCAACTTAAATGTTGATATAATCATTTACTAAACAATTGTCAGCATCTATAGAAGGATGACCTTGAAGGACAGCTTATGGACACCTTTACAAAAGATAGCCATCATCATCAGAAAACAGTAATAGTTCCTCTAAAAAAAAGTATGCTCACTGTATCATCAGATTAAAAGATCAAACATTGTGGGCTTTACCTTCCCAAGTCCACTTTTCAAATTCACATACACACATTCCAATGAGATATACAAATCCACTTGCTTCTCTACCATTTCGACATTTATGTTGAAATTGCTCTTGCAAAGGTTATAAGTAGCTTTCCAATTAAAAGAAATAAAGTAAGAAAAAATATCACTGGCTTGCAATGTCTTTTCAATGAGTTCAGCTCCCTTCACCTTTAAGTGATCAACATCAGGAGCCTGTTTCTAGTATTTATCTTCCATGCTTCTAAGGTCTAACCCATAAACCCACATGCACACTTCATAAGCCTCTTAACCTCATGATTTTCATAGCACCTCATAACATTCACTTTTTCAATATTATCTATTTTTTCATATGGCTTTGTCTACACAGTTCTTTGACAAATACAAAGTAAGATAAAACAAAATATAAAACAAATTTTTTATCTGAACCATTCTGATCTAGTATTTTGCTGTATTCTTTGATTATGAATCAGATATAGGTGCCAAATCTGGACCTCCTTTTCCATCTCCAATACTAAAGTTCAGCCTGGTGCTTTTCTTACCCAGACAATGATAGTGGTTTCCTAACAGCTTTCTTGTCCCTCTTTCTCTGATTAATTTGTCCTGTCTTTGAACTATAACTGTATATAGCTTCCTTTCAACAAACCTACAGCACCACACTTATGAACAGAAGCACCTGTAGGTTTCCCTTTGTCAATAAAATGTAAAATCTTTGTCTTAAGCTTACTACAGTCTATTTTTTCCAATTCCATTGTCTAATAGTCCCTATGCTTATTAAATGACTTATCAAACCAAATGCTTTAATTATTCCATAATGTAGAGTGTATGCATCACTCCATATGGATTAAACAACAATATCTATCCCACCATTTATTTCTTTGCTACTCAAAGTATGCTCTGTGGAATGGTAATATTAGGATTGCCTAGGCCCTTTTTTAGAAGTGCAGAATCTTAGTTCCACTCCACACCTACTGAATGAGAATCAACACAATGTTACAAAACCCTACTCTTTATTATACACAACAAATGTTACTTTTTCCCTGAAGTCACTTTCAGAGAAAAGGTTTTTTTTGATCTTACCAGAATATATTTTTATACTCCTACCACAGTGTGAACCCTAAAGGAATATGGATATTTTTAATACACTAACAGCTCTTGCCTGTCCTCATCTTCTATCTCTTTTCCTCTTCCTCCTCCTTCTTCTCCTCTCCCTTTTTTCTTTGCCAATCCTCCTTTCCCATCCATTATTAATAAACATAGTTGGAATAGGAGTTGCTGTATTGACCCATTCCTGTGGCTGTTTGCCAATCAACTGCTCATGTTTTTCCTTTCAATCTAGTGGTTACTTGCTCTAGAGAAGGACGCAGTTTTATCTCTGCACAGATAGTAAAAACTCTCCCTGTAAACAAAAAGAAATAAAAACATAAGGTAATGGAAATGCTAATTACTCTACTTTGGCATTTATTTAGATCTATTAAAATATCACACTGTACCCCATAAATATGTACAATTATTACATGTTAATTAAAGTAAAATAAATTTCAAAAACCTGCCATTTGATGATGAAAGTAAAACTAACCTTTACAAATAGTAACTACTAAACAAATAAAAATAATTATTTGGAATGTGATGCTATATGACATGGTAAGAAAAATCCATTTTTATGAAGTGGAGGAAATAGTTCAAAATCTTTCAAGTGGTAGAATAATAGGATATACCACATCTATCAAGTTGTATCTGTTTAGCAATGAGATATTATTAGAACAATTATAAATGGATAAAATATTTTGTTTAAAGTATTTTACATAGACACACATTTGGCTAGCAACAAAAATTAGAGTTTTGCTAATTAAATAGATTAATGATTTTTCAGAAACTTATGTGTCTTAAATTTTTATTTATGCTCTACCACTAGGAAACCACGTATATCTTTGAAACTAGGATTAGTCATTTATCAAATATTTGTTGACACCCTGTATCTTCAGATTTGCTGGAACTGGTCAAATGGTTCTACACCTTATATGTTTCTCACTCCTATTGGACTGATTTGGGTCCAATTCTACTTTTGTGACTCCTATTTCTGGACACCTTAGGGGCAGACTGTCCTCATGGGGCCCAGCATGCACTTATCCTAGAATATCTTTTTGTGGATAAATTCCTTATGAGTCAAATTCTAGGATATGAATAAAGCTGAAATTACACAAAATAATGGCATGGTGCATTTTTGCAAAGTCAATTTTTATATTTAAATGTAAATTATAAGAATAAATATTTATTCTAAATTCTCTTGACAATTACAAAGTTTAAATGGGTTTTGTTAAATGGCCTTTATGACACTATAAAATATACAATTACTGAATATGAAATGCATGTATCCTTTTTGTAAAGGTGACAACATTATCTTTGACATGTATACTTTGAGGCAAAGTAAGATGTTATAATTCCCATATTCTATGGTAAGTTAAATTTATCAAGCAGGAAAGATCTTCATGAAACCCTAAATAAGTAATTTTGTTCACTCTTTCAATAGGCAAGAATTTTTCTGATGTTCTAGTGTTAACACATTAATAGCACATTTTTAGCCATTTTAATAAGTTATGAATCTGTAATAAATAAGTAGTTGGGTATGTTTTTCTTAGGCATTAAAGATTCAAATTGAAAATGAATTAATGAGATCACCTTTATAATCAAAATAGTGAAGATTTGTGTGAAACTACAAATAACTCAAGCTAAAAGTGGGTCACAATGATTTACGTATTTCAAGATAATTTGCTTTTATTATGGAATCATGACCTACATTTGTTAAATTATTTGGTTGGCACGACCTCATCTACCAATTGTTAAAGTTTATTTGGTTTATGTTTGATTTCTGTTCCTTAAATTTGTTATCCTAGAAAATATAATAGTCGTAGGAGGAAAGAAAAAAAAAAACCTCTTGATCTGTTTGACAATGTGACATGATACCTGAGAGGAAGGCTAATCTCTCTATAGAAAAGTAAGTGTAGTAGAATTCCAACTAGTTATAGGTGCTCTATTTTTATCATTTCCTTTTGAGATCTTTATGCTAAAACAACTCTTCATGTCCAGTCTATTACTAGAATTACCATCTTTATTAAAATATTGTTTCCTTTTCTTTTTAATAGAATACTTGCATTCCCATCTCCAGGCTTCCAACTATTTTGGTCATTTAATTGCTTTGGGACCTAGGATAAAACATATACTTTCTCTGAATTCTTACTCCCCTCCTATTATCATAAATTGAAAATAAAATAACAATAGCTAATATTTTCTGAATTCTTAGCAAATGCTAAAGAATGTTCAAAACATTTTGCTTTATTTGTAGTGCATCTCACAGTAATCCAGTGCAAAATGGAGATGAAGAAAGGCTACATAATTTGTCACAGGATACAATTTGGTGTAGGCAGACCCAGTAGAGCCAGCCTCTTACCTGCTTGGCTACATTATAGTACATTCTCCTGAATGAGAGGGAAAGGTGTTATAGCAGAAAATATTAAGTATCTCATAGCAGGAAAAAGTGGTATTTCCTGTAGCTTCTGCATGTGTGAAACACTATTATTTAATGTTCACAACAACCACACAAAGAAATAATCATTATGATCTTTAATATATGATAAATCCTAGGCTAATAAGAGGATGTAAAATTTTCCTCAACTCAAAAGTCAAGAGGCAGTATAATTTTTCAAAACAACGTATGTTGACTTTAACCTAGGTGCTTCACATTGTATCTTTTTCCCTCTCAAACAACATTTTACTCCATTGCAATTTTTGAGGAAACAAGTAACAGGTATGCAACTATTATATAATATTTGATTTGTTATTTTTGTGTGTGTGTTGTTTTTCTTTGTTGGACTGATGTAAAATATGTTCTCAAGTATTTTTGGAATGTTTTCTTGAATACATTTTTTGTACTTTATTTCAGATCAACAGACTGATCAGTTAAGGAGTTATATGGTGGCCACTTGAAAATTCTTTTCTGACTAAAAGGTAGTTGCATTCAACTAACAGCTATCTGTTGTATCTTCTTGAGAGAGTAGTGGGGAGGTATGGAAACCTGCAGAGAAATTGGCAAGTTATATCTCTAGATAGTAAGTATATCTAAGAAATAATTTTCAAATAAAGATAAGCTAAAAATATTTCTTAAGCATTCTTACAGTTTTGAGGTCAGTTAAATAGCTATAGTCACTGGAATATGGTTTGCATGTTTAAGATTAATGTTAATATTAACACTGCAAAAACTTGCATGAAGGAAAAGATAATTTCCTTAATATGACTATGCTATTTAAGAGTTAGACTTTTTCCAAGTTTTCCATTCTAAATAATATTAAAAATTTATTGGAATGAAAAGGTACAGTTTAGTAAAGAATACAATCTACTTTTCAACCCATCCAAAATACTTCAGTTCATCTTGTGATTCAAAGCAATTAGAATAAACTTCAAAAAATAACTATAAAAAAAGATTTAGACCTTTTGAAAAGTCCTACATTTCAAGAACTATTTGAAAATAAATCAAATATTTTTATACTTATACCTTTGGAAAAAAATCAAGTAAGAGTGTTCTACTTGGTTAAAAAAAAAAAAAAAAGTACTCATGAGTAATCTCTGACCCAAGGGACAAATTCCAGAATGCCATTGTGATGTGCATTTTGGATCTTCTCTGTAGAAAAATAATCATAATTGTTGAAATTGTTGAAAAGATAAAATTGGAAACTGTTCTAAAAGCATACAGCAGATGACTATATACTCAGGAAGATCTACTAATTTGTTAGAATATCATGGTCTATGATACTGATCCACAGCCCCCTCCCTGGCTCCACTGACCATCCCCGCACCCTATGGGCGTGGTGGCTCATGCTTGTAATCCCAGCACTTAGGGAGGCTGAGACAGGAGAATCGCGAGTTCAAAGTCAGCCTCAGCAACCGCAAGGCGCTAAGCAACTCAGTGAGACCCTGTCTCTACATAAAACACAAAATAGGGCTGGGGATGTGGCTCAATTCAATCTCCAGTACTAAAAACAAACAAACAAACAAACAAATAAATAAATAAATCATTTTATGAGATCAATTCAACCCTGAAAGCAGAATGTGACAATGATATTGTTATGGCATGGCTCTCAAATATTCCCCCAAGTTTCATGTGTTAGGCTTGGTCCCCAGTGCAGTAAAGTTCAGAGGTGGGGTATTTAGGAAATGATTGGATCATGAGGGCTTTAAATTCATCAGATGATTAATTCGATGTGATGGACTAATAATTTGAGTCTACTTGAAGGTAGTGGAAACTGTAGGCAGGTAGGGTACAGTTGGAGGAAGTAAGTCATAAAGGAGTACCATGGGGACTATATTTTCTTCCGGGCACCTCTCACCACCCCCACCTTTCTTTGAATTTCTCAACTTCCAGGATCTGAGCAGCTTTCTTCTTCCACATTCTTACACCACATTATTCTGTCTCTCCTCAGGCCCACAGCAATGGAGTCAGCTAACCACAGGCTGGAACTTCTGAAACTGGGGTCCAAAATAAATTTTTCCTCATTTAATTCTTTTGATATCTGGTATTTTGGTAAAATCAAATAAAAGCTAGCACTGGCATTTAAATGTATGTAACAAACTTCAATACAGATAAAAGACAAGAGAAAAATGGCAAACTTTTATGAACATATTTTCAGTATAATAACATTATATAATTCATTACATGGCAATGCCATTATGTAAGAGTGTCTTATTAGTCATCTCCTTTTATCGAGTGTTTAAAGATTTTGAATAATACCGTTGTAAAAATCCTTTTGAAAATACATTTGCTTATATTTCATAATATTTCCTTGGGGGTTTATTCCTTAGAAATTTAAACATTTTAATTTTTTTGATTCACATTAGCAAATTACTTTAAAAAATTTCTATGTTGATATATGATTTTGCCATAAATTATCAAGTAGCATTAAGGTCTTTCCCTTCAGATGCATGTGTGTGTGTGTGTGTGTGTGTGTGTGTGTGTGTGTGTGCTTGCACATGTGTATGCATTTACAATTTTTGAAGCATAATCTACATATGCCCAACTGTACATATTTGGGAAATATTGAGTATAATTTGGAGTTTTATTATATGTATGCACCAATAAAACAATCACCTCAATAATCAACACCATTAAAAGTTAAGATGCATAAAATGAGTACCACTTTTACCAATGCTTTGATATATTTTCTGGTCTTTAGTAAATGTATGCAGATACCAAACATGGAGTAGCAGTACTAGTAAGTGGAAACTGAGCTACTACAACAACTGTGACTGATAGACAAGCTCCTACATTATGAAAAACCTTTTTAGATCACTGACCAAATTTCTCAGATGAAAATGCCCAGGGACTCTGTGTTTTTCAGCTTAGAAGTTTCTTAAGGATCTATGAAATTTCTTTTTTTTTGGTACTGGAGACTGAACTCAGGGGCACTCGACCACTGAGCCACATCCCCAGCCCTATTTTGTGTTTTTTTGTAGAGACTGAGTTGCTTAGTGCCTCGCCATTGCTGAGGCTGGCTTTGAACTCACGATTCTCCTGTCTCAGCCTCCCAAAGTGCTGGGATTATAAGCGTGAGCCACCGCGCCCAGCTTATGAAATTTCTTAAGGCAGCAAATGTTAGGAGACTGAGAGCAAGCAAAGGATCAAGGGTCTCTAAATGATGTAAATATATTAGTCCTTGACTCAGCCAGAAAGGAGAGATTTTGATGGATAGCAGTGCTTTCCACTGGAATTCCACATAGGATACATAATATGGAGGAAGAATAGATGAAATAAGAAAAACAAAAGCGAAAAATAAATAATCCAATCAATAAATGGGCTTAGGAACTAAACAGACACTTCTGAGAAGAAGATATACAATTGATCAACAAACATGAAAAAAAGTTCAACTTCTCTAGTAATTATAGAAACGCAAATCAAAACTAAGATTTCATCTCACTCCAGTCAGAATGACAATTATCAAGAATACAAGCAATAATAAGTGTTGGTGAGGATGTAGGGGAAAAGGTTCACTCGTACATTGGTGGTGGGACTGCAAATTGGTGCAACCACTATGGAAAGCAGTATGGAGATTCCTTGGGAAACTTGGAATGGAACCACCATTTGACCCACCTAACCTACTCCTCAGTCTGTACCCAAGGACTTAAAAACAGCATACTACAGTGACACAGCCACTTCAATGTTTATAGCAGCTCATTTCACAACAGCTAAACTGTGGAAGCAACCTAGATGCCCTTCAATAGGTGAATGGATAAAGACACTGTGATATATACACACAATGGAATATTATTCAGCATTAAAAAAGAATAAAATTATGGCATCTGCAGTAAATGGATGGAGTTGGAGAATATCATGCTAAGCAAAGTAAGCCAATCCCCCAAAATCAAAGGCCAAATGTTCTCTCGATAAGTGGATGCTGATCCATAATGAGGGTGGAGTGAGGATAATTGAGGAAGTTTGGGAAAAGGGGAGGGAGAGAAGTAGGGGGGATGGGGGCAAGAAAGAATGGTGGAGTGAGATGAACATCATTACCCTAGGTACATGTATGACTGCACATATGGTGTGACTACATTGTGTACAACCTGAGAAATGAAAAGTTGTGCTCTATTTGTGCACAATGAATTAAAATGCATTCTTCTGTCATGTATAACTAATTAGAACAACTTTTTAAAAAGAAAAAGAAAATCAAAGCACAACAAAACTAACAGACTCAATATAACAAAACTGATAGTAGACCTCTTTGGCATCAAGCAAAGGCCTACACAAAAAAAGAAAGAAGTAAAACTCTCAGTATTTAAAGAAAAAGAAAAAATGACAAAATAGAAACAAAATAGTTAATATACACATACACAAATACTTCAGACATTGTAGTTGGCAGAAAATAATTTGAAAATAAATATTGTTGCATATTAAGGAAAGAAAAAATACAGAAAATGGATGTGATGAAGTATTGTAGTAGAGAATTATAATACATTTACAATTAAATCCATCATTTGGAATGGTGAAATATATAACTTCAATGCAAACACTGAATAGGTTTAACAGTAGACTCAACACATCCAAAGACAGTATTGGTGAGTTTGAAGACAAGTCAATAGCAAATATGCAAACTGAAGCCAGGTAGAAAAGATGAAAAATGAAAACAGAAAATGAATGACTTTATGACACATGAGACAAATTCCTAACTTAAGTACAATAGGAATTTCAAAAGAAGAGAAAATTTGGAACAAAATTAATATTTAAAGAGTTAATATTTTTCTAGATACTTGTATTTATTTGTATTTCCTTTGTGCTCTTGGTCTAATTTTATCTTGATACTTTAACATCATACCTTTCATTTCTAAAAGTTCTACATTTCATTATTACCAATTGTTTAGTATCTCTAACCTCAGAAGTCAGTTCTATAACATAAATGAGACACTCTCTCATTTTAAAAGAATTTTCAGACTCTATATGTTTTATGTCTCAAACCCAAACTCAGCTCAGCTCAACACAGTTTGTGAGAACTTCCTAAATATCCCTAGTAAAGTTACTTACTTCTTAGTTTTAAAAGTACTTGCAAGGTACCTATGCCTATATTACAATGGATATGTCATTTTGTTTATTGGTCTGATTCTTCTACATTGATATGAGTTATTCAACAGCTCTTTATTTGTAATTCTCTGTAAAACTTTCTTGAATTGATAGAAGAATAAAATGAATGTGTCATAAAAATGGAGTAAGAAGTTATGATTTACAGCTCATACTAAAAGGAAAGAAGAGGAAGCCAAGGCTGCAGAGTATAGTTTGGATATTCTCCATTATCTTGACAGTAAATTAGCTTTTCATTTGAATGTTACTTTCTTTCAGAAGAGTTTGATGCATTTTAAGTTGATGCAGCAGTGCATGTTATTAAAGCCAGGAATCATAAATTATTCCTTAAATCATTGAGTCTTGGGAAAATAGAAAGCCAATGAATCACATACCATTTGAATATTGATTTAGTTTCTGTGTAAGCCTGTGCTGGTGTATGTGTTTGGCTCCAGCAGGTCTGCATGCTTTCTAATTTGCTTGAAAACTGCGTGAAAATATTCCCATGGCCCTCTTGTAAAATATGACAGCCTGACATTTTCTTTAATTACAAGACCTGATCTGTTTAATAGCACAAAATTGGCCTCCAATTTGACAGGCCTCCCCTTCAAAATCAATGGTTAGACTCTAGGGCACCAGCTTGGTCATCAAGATCAATATTAGAAAAAATATAGCTTGTCAAGACTTCTCAGCCTCTTATTGATTCAAATGGGGAGCAGCTCACAGATTGAATAATGATATTAGAGCTCTGGTCCAACAAACAGAAGCTCCTTACATTAATTTCAGTATGGGCAGATGAATCTATGATAAATGATACAAGAATAATATAATTATCCAAGAGACTATCATTAGATAAAGCTAAATTTTTTCAAGGGAAAAACACATATATTTTTGAATATTCTTTTTTAGATTATTCAGCATGTGAAAATATATAAAAACTGTTACCTTGGTCTTATTAAAAACAACAACAAAACCACTATAAATTTCTCTCACTGTTATTGAAGAAGGAAAATCACCATGAAAAGAAGAAAAATATATTCTGAGAATAAAATATAATATTGAACAACTTTTTAAAATTATATTATGATGAAGTTTTAGAGAGAATATTTAACTAAAAATCATTTCTCCTCATATTTAGTGCTGAATAATTTCACTGTTGCTCAGATAATTCAATAGATTTAGGCCTTGATTTTCTAATCTGCCCTGGGAAAAGTTTAAAGCATTATTCTAACTTTTTTAAAAAAGCACCTAACAATGTTAATTTCTTTCATATTTCATTAGTGATTGAAACAAGGGTGCATGATTATCTCATTTTCACTTCTAATCTGAATGGTTAATAAAGGTAGAAATGCAGGTCACACCAATGGAGAATGTGAAATTGAAACTGAACCAAAGAGGGTACTTCATCTTATAGCAAACACATACAAAAAGTAATCAGAAACAAGAGATTATGATTCTTCCAAAAGCTTAAATAATTTGTATTTTGCATTATTAAAAATATCAATTAAAATCTTTAAGATGGTCACTTTTAAATTAAGTGTACTTTTCCACAATTAAATTTTGTTAGACATAGAAATAAAATATTTAAATTTAATTTATATTTAAATGTTAAAGTTTATATCAACAGATCATATTATAAAACAATTTGAAGCAGTTCACAATAACTTCTGAGCTAATTAATTACTAATTCACTGAGTTTCTACAATTTATTAGAGACTATGATAGGTATTTAATTTTATTTATCTCATTTACATACCTCACACTTTCCTCTTATTTGTGTAGCATTTATATACATTATTTAATTACCTCATTTTTATGTTACTTTATTTGTTGTGTGAATGAACAACAACCCAAAAGGGTATTATTCTCCACAGAAGAAAAATGAAACTCATATCTGATGAGGAAACTATCCAATGTCCAATAATAGTGCTACACCTTGAATTTTAAACCATTTTTCAGACACTTAAATCTAATTTTTCTGCCATGATACAAAGCTTAATATCATTTTATCTTAAAGACCTAAAGTAGAGTTTTCTCCTCCTAAGTCACATAGTTTCCTAGGAAAAGTTGGTGGCTTTGGATCAAATTTCAACATTTCAAGAAATTACAGAAAATTCCAGCTTTTCAATTACTCTTCATCATAGCTCTTCTAGACATATACCAACGATAAACCCTTTCTAACAGCAACAATAACAACAAAAAAGCTACACATTTTCTATTTCTTACTTACTTAGAAATTTCCTAAAAAGGCAATGATGACTGTCACTCGTACTGCTAGGGACTTTTAACTTGCTACTTTATATAGAAAAGAAAATGTTTGTCCTCATCATTTACAAGACTACATACCAGGTCTGGAGGTATGGGGACATTTTTAATGCAACGCATCAATGAAAAATTTATCCAGGATTTCATTCCTTATTTTCATAAATTTTAAGCATCATTAATCCAGAAAACTTACCAAGTCTCAAATTTCTTTCTGTCTCATTTAATTAAAACTTTATAGACTGCCAAATTTCATTGTTTATTATAAATTCCAACAGATGTTATTGAGCATCTCCTGTTGGAAAAATATACTAGGAATAGAACTTATCTATTTTCTCCTAGCACTTTAAACTTTCTTGACTGAATTATTTATATATTCACTTATTTTTATCACATAATTCATTCAGAGAGATAAAACTTTATAAGACAGTGTTCTGGGTATTGTTTCATTTTGCTGTTGTCTGAAGGTTATGCAATTTGCTTCTAGAGAGATATGTTTCTTTCATTCTATAGTGGTTATGGTAGAATCATTTTCTAAATCAAATACCCAAACACTTCTTCAAAGTAGTTGTTTAAGGGTTACTGACCAGCATGGAAAAGTCAAATAATACATAAAACACTTTTAGTCCAGATCTATGGACTAGTGGAGCTATTAGTAGCCATTTGTATTGAAAAATACATCTTTCCATCTTTCCCTTTTGTTTGGTCCACGTTTCCTCTGATCAAGTAGAGGTTATGATCACAAAACTAGGCAGTCAAAACTGCCTCCTTGCAGTAAAGGCTTTTTGCATCATGCAATATAGGAGGATTGAGCCATTATCCCCAAAGTCGCATTTGTGAATACCATTATCCCAAATGTTGAAATCTAAAGAGATCACAATCCCCAATAAGTTTAAAACCCCTAAAATATAAATCCCCAAAAGATCAAAAATGCCCAAAATATAATTATGGAAAAATAGCTTTAAAATTATTTAAAAGACATATTTACATTTTTATAGGGGATACATTATAGAAACATATAAAACTGGAAAAAATAATTCTCAGGCCACTTTACATAGTAAAATAGACAGTAATAGCATACATATTCTGGTAAGCATTTAGTCACAGCAGCAAAAGAAGCTAACTCAAACAATAATTCAAATGAGCTGGATGACTTTGATGATCATTAAGTGATTTTGAAATTTAACAACACAATGAATAGTTTATTATTATTGTTACTATTATTATTATTATTATTATTATTATTATTATTGCAGGTCTTAGCTCTCTTTGCAGAATAAATTTATATCCTTTTTCTAGCTGATGTTTCTCTCTTTGAAATTTAAAGACACAGCATACAGTGACTTGAACATTCCCCATTCAAGTCTCCCCATCTTCTGTCCCCTGCATGTTTCTGTGTTGTGTTGTGTATGTGCAAATCCACCTCAGATGTATTTATATACAACCGCAAATTCAGGGGAAGCAATACTACTGATGGATGGAACAGAAATACCACCGCAATAAAGTGTCTTCTTATCTTACCCTGTATGTAATTGTTTTTGAAGTAGTGACTTTACTGTCTTCATCAGCCAAATATGGCTTTAATTTATTAAACGCTAGTAAAATTTCATCAACTAGAAGGAATGTCATTGTGGAATAATGGTGCATTTTTTTAATTGAAGTTCTTTTCATTGCATATTATGTGGCCAGTCTCTTCCCTGGACTTTGGCTTTCTACCACTTGTATAAATTTTTCTTCTTGGGAATTATGGTTTGGGGGATTTCAGCTTCACGATTTCAACATTTGGGAATTTAATCTTTCAAAGTGCGTTTAGGGGCATTTTAGACCTTAGTAATTTTAGACATTTGGGATTTTGATTATTTGGGATTTTGGCATCTAGGAATATGACATTTGATGATGTGTTTTATTTATTTATTTGTTTGTTTATTTTTGGTGCCGAGGATTGAACCTAGGGGCATTTAACCACTAAGCCACATCCCCATCCCTCTTTCTTTATTTATTTTAAATTTTGAGACAGGTCTAAGTTCCTTAGGGCCTCACTAAGTTGCTGAGGCTGGCTTTTACAAATATTTTTATTTGTTATTTTTAGTTATATATGACATTTGACATATCATACATGGAGTATAAGTTCCCATTCTTGTGGTTCTCCATGACCAGTGGAGTTACACTGGTCATGTATTCATATAAGAGCATAGAGGCTGGCTTTGAACTTGTAATTCTCCTGCCTCAGCCTCCCAAGTTGCTGGGATTACAGGCCTGAACCACCAGGACCACAGGGTTGTGCTTTTTGACATTTTGCTTGATACCACAAAGGAGCTGACTACATTCAGGAGTGAACTTACGGATGACTGTGTGATTCTTTCACAGCAATACTTGTGGCAAACAATCCTTCTTTTCTCACTGGACAGCAAGGAGTTTCTTGCCTAAAGGCCCCAGTGCTGGAACTTTAAGGTACTGCCTGTAATGTTGAGCTATTTTCCAAACTCAAGGTCTAGGTCTAAAATTTTCTTCATAAGTCAGTTGTATGCAGGATCATCCAAATTCCTTAAAAATTTAAATTATTCTCAGAATAATTCTCAAGGCAATTTTCAGAATAAATAACCGTTTTTTTTTTCTCTCCAGAATTACTTCTAATTTTGCAATGTAAAGAAATGTGGATCTTTGTTCCTCAAATCAATTGAAATTTTCAGGAACTATTTTAATTAGAATACTTTCCTTTCATGAAATGTACAATAGATGTTTTTAAATGAGGGCAGTTAGAGGAAGTAGAGGTAACTGAGAAGCAACTATAATATAGTATGCTAAAGGAAGGAAAGGTTTGAGGATAAGTATATGTGCAATATTATGAGGAGACATTATATTATGGGCTACAGACAGTGAGACAAATCCTGTATGAAGAAAGGGCATTTCAAAGACAATTCATGTGACAAATTTCTTACAATTAGTTTTGCTCTCTTTATCCCTTCCTATGTATGAAGAACAACTGTCATTTAGTTTTAAATCATTTTAGGTGTCATGATTTCAATAGTACAAGAAATGTGAAAAAAGGAGACCGTGTGGACACATAATTACCATAGAAGAAACTTTCAAGGGAATAGAAACAATGAAGGATATATTTAGGAGGAGGGGTAAATTAAACCATTTATAGGCACATACAAATTGGCTATTTAATAGAATCTATGGCGTTACTAAAGGGTGAATGTAACCTTCAAAAAAGAAATTATGAAGATGGAGATAATTTACTGTCCCCAACCTTAAGAGTCAATTTGCTGTTATCGTCAAACTTTCAGCATCACCCTACAAATTCTGATATAATCACGAAGGAAAATGTGGCTTACCACCAAAGTTAGAGTACAAGCACTGATGAGTTCCTCTTAAGGACTTTGAACATAGATTATGGCAGGTAATATGGCACTGGAGTTTTCTAACTGCAGAAAGTGGAGGGTACAGCTTATGACAGTGCTATGTAATTGAATTATGAAGGCTGTAGTTTGGGTTAAGATTTCTATTTCTTTCCTCCAGTTTTAATCTCATGTGTCATTTTCTATCTTTGGTAGGTCACAAGCTAGATATAATTATGCTGCTCTTTAATCATTTGCTCTAATTTGCATTAAATTGCTTTGAAGATAAATGTATCTCAAATTTGTAATACTAATTAATAATTGTGTGCAGTGATCTACTATTTAAAATCATGTGCTCTGATTCTAAGTTTAGTATTTTATATAGCAACACTATCTATTCAGAATATTTTCTAGAGATTAATGGAATCCAGGGTTTAGAAAATTCTCAGCATACTAGCCTATTTTAACATGTAAACTTGAACAACATATTGTTAACATTTAAAACATATTGTTAACACTTAAATATCTTCTAGAAAAAATCATCATTTGAATAACATAAATTGTAATATGGATCACTGAGTTCTGGTTGATAAACATATAAATAACATTGCATGCAAAAAAGTATATAGTTTTTGTCACTACAAAATTCATATAATTTATAAATGTTAAAAATTACTAGCTTTAATTTAACTTCATGTTTTATCTCTTAGGAGTATGAAATGTCCTACCAAATTCATGTATTATAAGACATTTGGTATATTTAATGTACATATAAACTTACATAATCATATATATATGAACATGCGATGCTTTATCTTCATCTGGTATAAATTAAATATTGTATAGCCTACATCATAGCAAATGCTAAAACAAATTTTTATCTACATGAATTTTAATACTAATTCATTCTCAACCTCAGTTTCAAATATTCCTGTTTGAAAACCAGAATGCATTCTAATGTCCATTCCATTTTAAGAAAACTCTCAACACCAAAGAAAATCTTTTAAACAGTTTTTCATAGATTTCTTAAGTATACTTTTTAAAAATTTTTCATTGAGATACATTTCACATACCATAATATTCACTCATTTAAAGTGTGTAGTTTAGCCATTTCTAATACTTCTAGCTAGAAAGAGCATTAGCATCTAATTTCAGAAAATTTTCACTTCTTCAAAAAGAAATTGTTTATCCTTTACTAATAATTTGCCATTATTTCCTGTAAGTTATCTCATTGATAATTCATTGATATACAATGTTTAATAGAATTTTAATTATTGATAATAACATAAATACTATATTCTTAGGAGTTTGCCTTTATTCCCTACATATTTGTTGTTTTGCTTAATTCTCTTATTTATTTCTAATTAATTCTATTGTTTTGGGATTTTATAGTTTGTGCATTTTCAATCATTTTAAATTTGTTGAAGCTTATTGTGTAGCATAGTTTGTGGTCAATTCTGGAGGCTATGTCATGTGCCCCTAGGAAGAACATGTATTTTTTTGTTGTTATAGAGGGGAGTACTCAATAAATGGTCCATAGTATTGTGCTTATCTTTTACTTTCTTATCTTCTTCCTTGGTTTTCTATACATTATTTAAAGAGAGTTTAAAGTCACAGCTATTGCTTTCTAAATGTCTATTTCTGATTTGAATTCTTTTAGTTTCCTTCTATGTATTTTGGGACTGTTGTTAGACACAAAAACTGTTCATGTTCATCATATTTTACTTATGGATTGACTTTTTAATTATGAAATGACAATGTATCACCATTATGAGTATTGTATTAGATTATATTTAGCCTAATATTAGCATAGATGTTACAATTATTTTATTACATATTACATAATATGTCCTTTGCCATACTTTATTTTTTAAATTTTTATGTCCTGGGATCTAAATAAAGCATATCTCTTGTGAATGGCATAGAATTGGACCTATTTGTTTTGTTTTTGATTTTCCCAACCATTTGGCCAATATCTACTTTTTGATTTAGGTATTTAACCCATTTACATTTATTAATATTATTTATAATATAAGATTTGCACCTGTCATTTAGCTATTTGTTTAATACATGTCTATGTCTTTTCGTTTATCTTTTCTGTGATTCTTGCCTTCTTTTATTGTCAAATATAAGTTTCTAGTGTAACTTTTAAATTTCTGTTTTTGTAATGTAATTTTTAATTAGTTTATCAACGTATGTGCAGGGGACTACAATTGGCATCTTAGTTTAGATTAATACCAACTTCATATCAATAGAATGAGAATCTTTGCTGTTCTATACCTTTGTTGCTCTACTTTACTTTTTCTATTATGACACAAAAATCACATCTTTATATATTCACCTCATGCTTGCTCAAGATACCTAAGGCCAACCAGAGGTCATACCTGGTGCCTTCCTTCTCAGGTTTGTCCTGGGCATGGACATAGCTTTGAGCACATTTCCAGCCTTTCAGAAAAGCAGGAACATATTTGAGTGTTTTTAACATTCTCTATGGTAATCTACCTTTTGGAAATTCCTTTTAAATTCCTGGAAAAGTTCTGGTTTTTCCCAATTGAATTTTCAACTTTAGGCCATGAAGAGGCCTAAAGTTGAAGGAATGAGTAGGCAAAGGGGTATAATAAATAGAAAATTTATTATTATTCATTTCTACTCATGAAGATGCCATAAAGACGCTAGCAGTTTGTTATTGTCTCATAAAATTCCTTGAACCAGTCTTCCCCTATAGCAATTGAACTCTAAATCAAAGAGTCATCGCTCTTTGAAATTAGAAATTTCTCAGGAAATAAATTTTTAAAAAATAATGAATGTATTTTGTAGGATGTAAATTTACTAGAACTGGTTAGAACTATGGTAGATCCTGCCATGATATGCAAGCTGCTGATTTTTGGCTACTGTGCCAATGAGAAGAAAGGGAATTGGAAAGAGAATAACACTCATTTAAAACAGCACATACTCCACTGTCTTGCTAATATTCAATGATTTCTCTGAAGAATTGTTAGTTATGTTGCCTTGACAAATTACGAGAATTCTGAGATGGCTGATATTCCCCCACAGTTTTACAGCTTTATAAAGACAACAAATTCACCAACGGCCTGGATTCACTATTTCATAATTCAATGTAAATATCTTTTTTGAATCATCACTCTGAAGTTAGTATCTCTTATTTTATAATGAGTCTCATGGGGAGTTTTCTTTTTTTCTTTTGAATGTCTACCTATTTTGCACCTCTTTTAAAATACTATTTCTATTCCTTTTTCTAGATAAGCACTGAATTTCTTTATTAACCTCCATTTCAACATCTCCTCATCTTTTCTCTCTTTTTTTTTTTTTTTTTTTTTGTTTGTTTGTTTGATAGTGGGGATTGAACTCAGGGGCTCTCCACCACTGAGCCACATCCCCATCCCTATTTTGTGTTTTATGTAGAGACAGGGTCTCACTGAGTTGCTTAGTGCTTCGCCATTGCTGAGGCTGGCTTTGAACTTGTGATTCTCCTGTCTCAGCCTCCCTAAGTGCTGGGATTCTCTTTTTTGTTAATTTTTTGCATTTAGGTGCTGTACCTTTGCTTTCGCTAAGAAGTTCCTCTTCCTATGTCCCTCATTTAATCTTTCTTTTACTACTGCAATGTTTTACTTCAGTAATTATAACCTTTCAAGGAATCTGCCCAAAAGTGCCCGTTAATGTCAGGATCTGCTTTAATCTTGAAAGCTTTCAGAACTTTTATTTTCTATTTATTATACCCCTTTGCCTACTCATTCTTATTGAGATAGCCATAAACATATAGATTACTTTCTGCTTTTGCCAGAAAATATCAGTCCCAGATAGAAGTTCATTTATATTAGGACTATTTCTACCAATCTTTTTAATTTGCAAATCTGATACTTGTGGGATCACCTTCATATCCTTATCAGCAGATATATCAACAATAGAAGTTATCCATGAGCTTTGTTCATTCAAACACTGTAATGGTTTTTAAAACAACAGTAGCATTGATCCACTTGCAAAATAACAGCATGACTTGGAATTTCAGAATTGCCACTTATTTGCATTCTTTCTTCTCACCTGCCTTTTTCTTTGCATGAATTAATCTTCAGAGCAGATGGTAGAAGATTATCAATAAAAGGCGTTGTTAGCCTCAGTGTGAATCCACTATGTGCAGTCAACATGCATTGCTTAGCCACCTGCTCATTTATTACATTCAAAACAACTCTTTCTTGTAGGAACTTTGTGGTAGAACAGTTTAAGTCTTTCTTCTTGTGGATAAAAAAACAGAATTTGTTCAGTTTTTGGAGCTAGCCATATATTATACAATTACACACACTTATTTTACTGATATTTATTTTAATGAACCATGTTGTTATTTATAGTTCTATTTGAAGACTCATGTTTGTAGAAAGTAAATTTTGAAAAATAAAAAAATTAATTACTAACTTAACACATACAAAACTTGAATTTAAAGTAATTAGAAAATATGCAAGTAGTATAAAAACATATGATGTTTTAAAGATTTTATTAACTATTTAATATCATATTTATTTAAAGATGTCATCTTTCCAGTGTACTAAGGATATCATTAGGGTAAAATCTGTTGGTGTAAAAATAGCATCTTAGATGTAGCATTAAGTAAGAAATGGCCTTTGAGAAACTCTCCCTAAATCTTTCAATAAACAATTGAAGAGAGAACCAGAAATATTAATGTAAGTAGTATATTTATTCAAACATTTATTCACTAGGGAGTATTCTAGTTTAATGACAATACTTTCTCATATTTTTAGAGTATATGATTATTTCATTTATCAACTGAATTAAAAATTACATTTTTCAAAGTTATTATTTTACACATTTGGATGGGCAGCAATGAATAGCTGCATAGACAAGTTTGTAGAAAGGGCCCTAAGAGTATAAGTTCTAAGACAGTGTAGACTATCTTAGATAGCCTTCCAGGTATAGAAGAGTTATTATGTGATAAAAGGATGACATAAAACAATTATTAACCTTACTGAATGCATAACCTTAATGAAACCTAGAAAATGTTAGAGAACTTTCACCAAGCCAACAGAAGAGGCAGTTAAATATAGAAATTACTAAATATAAGGACATGTTGTAGGAGAGAGATAATTTTCTGAAAGACTGTTAGAAATGAATCTCTGAGTTCTACTGATCGAGAAAGTACTTTGTGATAATTTTCAATGGAATCTCACTATCTCTTATATGAAATAGACATGAGTTGCTGGAAAAATAATCCACTTCTCCTCATCTGATCTCCAGTTCCATCATAAGAATGATGTAACTCTACTTTCATCACAGAATGGAAAATTGAAAGAAAACCTGAACTCTTCTTTTCCATTGTGTTGCCTCCAGTGCTCTTCCATGAAGCTGCTCATGGAAACTCTCTGCTAACCTGGCATCACTTCAGAGAGTTCTTGTATTTACCCTATTAATAGTCCCCGAAGGCATGTGGCTGCTTCATCTTTCTAGATACACAGGCTGAAAAGATCTAGCAAAAAGGTGAGGAGTGATGATCACCTGCTTTTGAGCTACTGGGCAAGTGTTTGTATTTAGTGTAGTCCATACAAACCTCTATGTCCTCACTTTTAAAGCAATAATAATAATATATATTCTACAACTTTGTGAAAATTAATGAATTCAGTAAAGTGACAAATACTCAGTAAGTATTCAGTAAATAAGAGTTATAATTTTAAATTTTGAAGATATGAAATTTTTGTTTTGTTTTATTTTTTTGTTTTTGGTACCAGGGATTGAGTTCAGGGGATTGAACACTGAGCAACATCCCCAGCCCTATTTTGTGTTTTATTTAGAGATAGGGTCTTGCTGATTTGCTTAGCGCCTTTCCATTGCTGTGGCTAGCTTTGAATTCGAGACTCTCCTGTCTCAGCCTCCCAAAGAAGACATAGAATTTTTGAGCATTGGAAAATATGCAATTCATTCTTGTTAACTTTAGATGTAGCAGACTGTTATTATAACCTAAACCAGGAGTGATATCACCAAAATAATTATAAATACATCTGCATTTCAAAAGTTTTGATAGAATAGCTTCACAAGTAGACTATAATCATGCATGTAAGAAAAGATTAGATGCTAAACCAAGATCACTGTAGAAAAGACCGTTCCACTCAAAAACATGCTGTACTTTGAAAGTCAATGAGAAAACCTATTAACTCAGTCTAGTTTGTTATAAATTCATTTGAGATAATACCAAATTCAAAAATATATATTTTGTTATGATTGACATTTGCTAAGAAATGTTGTTAAACATATGATAAATACATATCAAGGGACAGAGTCACTCTAGTGGCTGTAGGAACCAACATGGGTTACCTGTGGGCCTTGTGGGAAGCTCCACTGTTACAGCTATCTATGTTTTCTATAGTAATTGAGCATTTCTACTCATCTTTTTTATTTTTACTTTTTTGCTTTAATTTTTATTGAACTGAATCAAAATAATTGTTTTGTATAAACATTTGTGTTTGAAAAAGCATATACAAACAGCTATTTATACTTTAAAAATGTCAGCAGAGAATATGACAGAATATTTTGAAAGTACAGGAACCTTAAAACATGTTCTCAGGGCTTCATTGCCCAATTCCAAATGGTATGTAAAAATCCAACACTTACATAATCTTTCATAATTTACCAATATATTAGATCTCAGTATGAAAAAAAAAATAAGAAGGAATCCAAGAGAATGTAAACAACAGGCCTGTCCCAAGAAAAGCTCTAAAGAGATTTAGCCTTCTATACTATACTACTTGTGGAAAGAGAAAATGAGTTGCCTAAAGTCTTACAAAAAATAAATCACTAAAATTACCTGTTAATATCTCAGATGTCTAGCTCTGCAAGTTATTATCTCAGAATGTAGTGAAAATTAAAGACCTTGGAGGAGTAACCCAAGAAACATTTTATTTTATGATTGAAGAAAAGTATATCTACTCAGTATTGGAAAGAAGTTACAGAAAAGTGAAGAAAAACTCTCTATGAAGCATTTAAATAAAATGGACCAGTTCATTCAGAAATTGAACAGACATGAAGCTGCTACCCCCCAAAATCAGAATAAATAATTATCTCTGATATGAGGATGCTAACCCATAAAAAGGGAGGATAGGAAGAGGAAGTATAGAAGTTCATTGGATTAGACAAAGGAGAATGAAGGGAAGGGAGGGGGAATGGGAACAGGAAAGACAGTAGAATGAATCAGATGTAACTTTTCTATTTTCTTATATGAATACATGACTAATACAATTCCACCTCATGTTCAACCACTAGAATGGGATCAAAATTGTAATGAGTTGTACCCCATGTATGTATAATATGTCAAAATACATCCTACTATCATGTATATCTAAAAACAATAAATAAGTAAATAAATAAAGGAGCAGAAGAACATATATATTAAATGGCAGATGTAATAGACTCAGTGATGAACCTTGCATAATTTTGATCACCAGATAGGAATTTGTTTCTGAAGAGGAAACTGGTAAGAATTCTGAAGTAAGTGGGACTCAAAAATTGGTGCATGAGCAGAAGAATTGTATCTTCCTCTTTAGATGAAAAAATGTATATGAATTTCATTAATTTTAGATTTGAGGCCTATATTGCCAAGGATTATCTTTCACTATAGTTCTTCCCAACAGAGTAAATAACTACATAGTGCAAGTTCTGGAATCCAATTTCCTTGTTTGAATCTTTGGACCCTATAATTGTATTAAAATACAAATACTATGCATGTTTAATCTGTGATGTTTTAAATAAAAGCATTTTCTCAGTTGTCAGACATAACATGTATATATGATAAAGAAAGTTCAATCTCATATTGGAAAAAAAGAAATAACAATGGTCTGACAGAAGAAAAGATGCTCTAAATATGGAGATAGAAGTGCTCTGTGGTGTATCAGAGAACAATATGGCCAGACAAGGAAATATTTAAGGAAAAATCTTCAAATGATTATTCTGACAATTTTAGTAGAATGATCATAATTTGGAAAGAACTGAGTATCAAGGCAAAAATATTTCAAAAGTTCCAAAATAAGAAGGAAGTTAAGAAAACCACATATTTTTAGTTATGGATATGTATGCTCATTCAAATGAATAAAGGTTTGCCAGTAAAGAAGAGGGAAGGATATGAAGTAGGTAACTCCCAGTAATAATGGAGATGACCATTCTGAGATGACCTCAAAACTTCATAATATATGATATATAAGGACATCTCATGTATATCATCAGAATAAGTGTAAAAATGGAGACTATTTCTTTTGTAACCAATAATTTTCTCCTAGTCATTTTAATTAATAAAAATTTTGTGAATAATTAAACAGATCCAATTACATAAAGACACAGAACACTAATGGATCATAGTAGTGACAAAGAAATATCTGATATAAATGTGAAGGAGAGAAAAGAGTAACATGACTTGAATATCTCTTAATTCAGTTAATATAATAGATGCTTTCATATCTATTATTGTGTCATGATAACTCTAAGAAGTTGATGGTGTTGTTTGTATGATGTAAAAACTGAGAATCAGAAAATAAGTGAGTTTCCTAAGGCAGGGTGGGGAATAGTAGTAACTAGTGGAGCTGGGAAAACAACCTAAATCTGACTATGTCCATGCCATGTATTCATGATGCCTGCATGATTGTCTGGAACCACATGTGGAACCCCCAAATCCCAGTAATGATATTCATATGCTCTGGAGATTATAGAAAAAGACAGATATTCAAAACCTAGTAAGGTTCTGACCTAGACATATTAGATCTTTGAATATCCAGTTAAGGATTCTTATTATCATATAAGTAATTTTTCAAAATAACAGCTCATATTATTAAAGCAAGGATGCTTTAATGAAAATTGTTTGAACAGACCCTTTGAAGTGAATTTAGTTTTCATGTAAAGTGTGAGACTTGACAGGCATGGAGACACAATTCTTCTATTCTGAAGATAATGAAACTTGGAAATGACATTACACTAATCAAAAACAGAACAACATTAAAGCTGTAGTCATCATCCATAGTGATTATAACGTGTGATAAATGATAGTCAAGCAAATTATGTATCTTGAAATTGACACAGAGTAGCAATGAGATCAGTTACCTCATTGGAAAGCTCAAACTGATATCAAATACTGTGATATGGGCCTAATCTAAAGGTTATCATTTAAAAGTGATTAAATGGCTACATTCTTTTAACATCAATAAATGAACATCATGGTGAAATAGCATCATTTTTTAAATCACAGAACTATTTGAATTTTTTCTAGGAACTTGTATAAATGACTACAGAGTTGACTTCTCATTGGCTAAATTTCACTGAGTTCTCTAATTGGCTAACCCCAGATACACTTTAATGATAATGTAATCTTATTTTTAAAAACCTTTCTGTATATATATAGCAAACAATTTCCTTCATATATTCCACAAGCTAATTAACCATAATAATTTGGCTCATTTGCTCATGTACATTTTTGCTTATGCTTGGATGTCATCAAGGAAAAATACAAAGAAAACAGATATTTCCTGTTCATTTTACCATGTTAGCATAGACATCTGCATCATAGCACTGACAAAACACATGGAGCAGAACAAAGTAAAGAGGAAGATAAAGGGCCTGAGAATGTGGAACTAAGACAATACTGTAAAACAATCCTTCTCTTCTCCTTTATAATAATAAAACAACAATAATAAAATAATTATACTTTGGTGATACTGGGGATTGAAGCCAGTAGTGTTCCGCCTCTGAACTATAACCTCATCTTTTCAATTTTTTTTTTTATTTTGAGACAATCTTACTACGTTGCCTAAAGCTTGTTTCAAACTTGTGATCTTCCTACCTCAGTTTAAGACATTTTAAAATATTTCACTAAGCCATGTTTGCTTTTCCTGCTTAACATCCACAAATCTTCATAGCAAAATATTTTTTCTTAGTCAAATACAATACTTTCTTTATTTATAAATATAAAATAGAATGAAATACAAATACCAACAAGTTCAACTGCATATATAAGTGTTCTCCTTATAGTATCCGAAATTGTTACATATCTTCTTTAAATGTTTCTAATTAAAAGGATCTCATCACCTGGCTGCTTTTTTCCACATGATAGCCTTTTAAATATTTAAAGACAGTTGTCATATCTCCCAAAGCTCCTCTTTCCAGGTAATACATACATAATTCTCTCAAAAACTTAAAATTATAACTGAAACAGATGTCTTTAACATATTTTGAATTCAGAGAGCAGAACCACCAACACTAGCACAGGTTTTAGAAAATTGTTAAAATAAAAAAGTTTAGTTAGGATTTGCAATTTTTATGATGTGATATATTTGTTGAAGAGTCTGAGATAATTTAGTTTAAATCTTTCTAGCATATTAAAATGATTTTTAAAATTATCCTAAAAAGACTAATTATTTTGTTTGCTTCAACATGAGTTAATATGTACTGTGAGATATTTTTATTTTTATAAACTATTTTGTTTAGTTTTAAGATCTACCCAGAGTATTTCTACAGCAGATACAGTGTCAATATTAACCACTTTTGTTACATTTTGTAATATATACTAATGTAAAATTTCAGAGACTTATTACTGATAGTCTGTCATGTTAACAGTATTTCCTAGAAGTATAGCCAAGTAAATACTGTTTTCATTATTTAATTTTTTTAATATTTATTAACTGATACATAAAAACATAAGGATTGTATCTATTTGACAGGCATGATAGCACACACTCATAATCTTAATTACTTAGGAGGCAGGGACAGGAGGAGGATCACAATTTTGAGGCCAGTCAGGACATTTTTTTCAAAATAATTAACTGAAAGTTAACATTAAACATTAGTGAATAACTTTTTTGGACTAATTGAATACCTGTTCCTGCATTAGATAATAAATATTTTCTCATTACTTACTATATTCCACTTATTTCACTAGACCATTTTCATATATACTACCTGAAGAAAATTCTACTGTGAAGGAAGAGGTAAACTACACAATTTTAAATTGAGGTCCAAATGAAATAGTATTTCTAAAATAATGTTCTATGTAGAATAATTTGTATCAATAAATTTTCTTTTATATTATGTCTGTTATCTTAAATCTGAGAAAAATATCTGCTTTTAATGAAGCCACAGTATAATAAAGAAGCAAAGAAACAAACGTAAACAGAAAAATTACAATATCTTGTGAAGATAGGAAAAAGCACAAATGGCTGTTAGATCTGCAGATGGGAACAGGCAAAAGCATCAGGTAATGTATTCACAAAGGAAATGTCTGAGGGGCTTTGATAAAAATAAGTACGAGTTCAAAAGAAAGAATCTTCAGGAGGACCAATATTTATAATAGAATCGATGGAAGCATGAAAGGCATGTTTTATATACAAGCATACCTTGCTTTATTATGTTCTGCTTTGTGCTTCACATGTAGAAAGGTTTGGGGCAACCCTGCCCTAACCAAGTATTTTGTATTTTGGCACCATTTTTCCAACAGTGTGTTCTCACTTCACATCTCTGTTGATGTTTTTGTTAATCCTCACAGCGTTTCAAGCTTGTTCAATATTATTGTATCTGTTATCAGTTAGATGTTACTTTTGTAATTATTTTGGAATGATCTGTGATCCATTAAATGTTACTAATGTAATTGTTCCAGGATGCCATGAACCACGTTTATACAAAACAATGAACTTAACTGTTGTGTGTGTTCTTCCTGATGTACCACATGTTTCCCCATTGGTCTCCCTCTTCGTAGGTTTCCCTATTTTCAAAGACACAACATTAAAATGAGGCTAACTAATTATCCTACAACGGTCTCTAAGTTTTCAAGTACAATAAAAATCCTGTATCTTTTACCTCAAGCCCAAAATCAAATATGTTTATGTTTAGTGACGAAGGTATTTTGAAGACCATGACAGGTCTACACCTAGGCCTCTTGTTATAAACAGGTTGCAATGCAAAATAAATAAATAAGTAAATAAGTTCTTGAAGGAAATTAAGAAGTGCTTCACCGGTGAATACATTAAGGACGTGTTCTCAATAGATCAAACCAGCCTTTAACAAAAAAACCTAATTTAGAGGAAGGCCCTACGTTCTTCAGTTCAGTAATAGTGGAGAGAGGAGAGGGTGCTGCAAAAAAAGAGTTTGGATATAGCACAGGTCGGTCCATGCGTTTTAGGGGAAAAAGCCACTTTCACAATATAAAGGTACAAAGTAAAACAAGTGCCAATGCAGAAGCTGCAGCAAGTTATGCAAGAAATTCCAAAATATGTGATGAAGGTGGCCACACAACACATTTCCAATGTACATGATGACCTTATATTAGAGGAAGATGGCATCTATAACTTTCATACCTAGAAAGGAGAAGTCAATGCCTGGCTTCACAACTTCAAAGGAAAGCCTGTTTTGTAAGGAGATAATGCAGCTGGTGACTTTAGGTTGAAGCCAATGATCCTTTATCATACTTGGCTGTGGTTTGGATGTGAAGTGTTCCCCAAGAGCTCACGTGTGAGACAATGGAAGAAGGTTTAAAGGTGAAATGATTGAGTTATGAGAGTTTTAACCCAATCAGTGAATTAATCCACTGAAAGGGATTAACTGAGTAGTAAATGTAGGTGGGTAGGGTATGGCTGGAGCAGGTAGGTCCCTATGGGTATGCCTTTGGGTATATATTTGGTAACTGAACTTAGTCTCTGCTTCCTGGGCATATTCCAAGCTGCTTTCCTCTACCGCAGGCTTCTACCATGAGGTGATGCCTAATCTCATGCTCCAATGAATGGAGTTGGCAGTCTATGGACTGAGACCTCTGAAAGTATGAACCCCTAGATGAACTTTTCCTTTTCTAATTGTTTTTCTAAGGTCTTTTGTTCACAGTAGCAAAAAATCTAACTAAAACAATTTTGAAAATCTTAGAGCCCATAAGAATTATACTAAATTTAGTCTTCCTGATTTCTGTAAATGGATTGACAAAGCTTTGAAGAAAGCACATTTGTTTACAACAGGGTTTATTAAATATTTCAAGCCTACTGTTAAGATCTACTGCTAAGAAAGAAAGATTTCTTTCAAAATATTACTAAATGACAATGCACCTTGTCACCCAAGAATCTGATGGACACATACAATGAGATCAGTGCTGTTTTCATGCTTGAAAACACAATATCCATTTTATCACCCATGGATCAAGGAGTAATTTTGACTTTGAAGTCTTATTATTTAACAAATATGTTTCAGCAGTGTTAGTCAGCTTTTCTTTAGTGACAAAAGAACCTGATAAGAACAATTCAGAAGAAGAAAATTATATTTTGGTCTCACAGTTTCAGGGGTTCAATTCATGGTCAGCTGACCCCATTGCTCTGGGCCTGAAGTGAGGGAGAACATCATGAAAGAAAGGTGCTGCAGAGGAAAGATACTTGGCTTGTGACATCCAGGAAGAAGTGAGGGAGTGAAGGAGAGGGAGTGAGAGCCTGGGACTAAATATAACTCCAAGGGCATGCTCCCAGGGACCTGCTTCATCTACCCACACCCTACTTGGCATTATCAACCAGTATAGTATAGAAATCTTTTCAAATTATTCATCCATCAAATGGATCAAGCCACTGATTAGGTTACAGCTCTCAAAATTTAATCATTTCATCTCTGAACATTGCTCCATTGTTTAATATGAGCTTTTGGTGGACACTTCATAACCAGACCATAACCATAAGGCTTTAGCTGCCATAGATAGTGCTTCCTCTGATGGTTTTGGGAAAGTAAATTGCAAACCCCCAGAAAGGATTCACTCCTCTACATGCCACTAAGAGCATTTGTAATTTAGAAAAAGAGGTGAAAATATCCACATTAAGAGGAGTTTGGAAGCAGTTGATTCCAAATCTCTTTGGATGACTTTGAGGAGTTCAGGATTTCATTGGAGAAATTAATTGCAGACAAGGTGGAAGTTGCATAAAAACTGGAATTGTAAATGAGCCTAAGAATATTGTTTAACTAAGAATATTGTTTAACTTGATGCAATCTTATGAAAAATAAGAAATGGGGAGCTATTTCTTATGAATGAATTAAGAAAATCCTTTCATGAGATAAAATGTACTTCTGGTAAAGATAACTATAAACTTTGCTGAAATAACAACAAAGAATTTAATAAAGAAGCAGTAATGTTTTAGAGGATTATTTTCTGGTTTTTAAAAAATTCTTCTACGTGTGAAATGATATGAACTGCAGCACATGCTAAACAGATATCCTTTGTGGAGGAAGAATCAATTAATGTAGCAAATGTTATTTGTCTGTTTTAAGAAATTGTCAAAACCACCCCATATTACAGCAATGATCACCCTAATCAGTCAGCAGCCATCAAAATTGAGGCAAAGACCTTTCAACAATAAAAAGATATGGCTCACTGAAATTTCAGATGATTGATTAAATTTTTTAGTAACAAAATTATTTTTTAATTAAAGTACATACTTTGGGGTTTTTTTGGACATAATGACATTGTATATTGAATAGATTAACATAAATTTATATTCTCTGGGAATACAAAACATGCATATGCTCTGTTGTGATACTGACTTTATTACTGTGGTCTGGAACTAAACTTCAATATCTCCAAGATATGCCAATGTACACACCTCTGTGTGCTTGCACATGCTTACACACACAAACATATATGACTTTTTAAGTATTTCCGAAGTATAAGTTTCCAGATATTGGGAGTAAAACAAACAAATAGTTAATCGATAAGATGATGTGTTATTACAAAATGTAGAATTTAGATAGACACTGGATTTAATTATATGCCAAAGTGTGCAAAGAGCATGTAATTTTTGGTAGGTGTGTGGAGGTACCTAGAACATTGATGCATCAAAGGGGTATTAACAATGATACTGATTGTTGCATATTATGAAATAATGTTGAAGTTGTACAAGACATAATGTACAACCAGTTTTCACTCAGTAGCACACAGTTATTTCAGTGACCGTATAATGTTTACTAACTGGGTAAGAATAATTATATACTTATTGGAGAGTAGACACATACTTTAGATAAACAAAGACACTCATGGTGGGTGTGATGGTGCACATATGTAATCCCACAGGTCCAAGAGGCTGATGAAGAACAATTGCAAGGTCAAAGTCAGCTTTGGTAACTTAATGTCCTAAGCAACTTAACAAGACCCTGTCTCAAAAAGTAAAAAGGAGCCGGGTGCGGTGGCTCAAACCTGTAATCCCAGCACTTAGGGAGGCTGAGACAGGAGAATCGTGAGTTCAAAGCCAGCCTCAGCAACAGGGAGTTGCTAAGCAACTCAGGGAGACCCTGTCTCTACATAAAACACAAAATAGGGCTTGGGATGTGGCACAATGGTTGAGTACCCCTGAGTTCAATCCCTAGTACCAAAAAAACCACAAAAAGTAAAAAGGGCTGGGGATGTGGCTTGTGGTTGAATGCCCCTGTCTGCAATCTCTGGTATTTAAAACAAACAAACAAAAACCTCATAATAATTTTGCACAATTTTTAAAACTGAGCACTGCATTTATTTATTTATTTATTATTTAAAAATTTGGCATCTAAACTATAAGAAAGATCTTTGAAAACAAATGCAAATAATTCTTACCACAACAGGAACAACTTAGGATTTCAGAGAAAAGTCTATTATCTTTATATCTGGAAGGAAAAAGTTGACATTAAATATTTATGCTATAACAAAATTCAGTAGAACTCAATTGAATATTTAGAAACTCTAGCATCTCTTATGGCACATTCTTAAAATCTTATTTGAAATGAGAGCCCAGAATTAACCTTCACAAACTAAGATAAAGAAAAAATAAATTGCACTATGTTTCTTCCTTCTTATTTGTGTTTCCAAGTTTTTTTTTTTTTTTCCTTTGACTTTGTCTGTGATACTTAAAAACTTCCCAGTATTCAGGGTTTTCTTTTCTTTTTCTTTTTTTTTTTTTTTTTTTTGGTACTGGGGATTGAACTCAGGGGCACTTGACTATTGAGCCACACCACCAGCCCTATTTTTTTGTTTTATGTGAAGACAAGGTCTCACTGAGTTGCTTAGTGCCCTACTGTTGCTGAGGCTGGCTTTGAACTCGTGATTCTCCTGTCTCAGCCTCCCTAAGTGTTGGGTAGTAGCAAATATACATACACAAAAACTATACATAACTACATCTTGAGCTTTGTCTTCAGAGCAATCATGATAACAAAAGTTTCAATTCCCTTTAACTCACCTACTCTATGAGGCTACTAGCTATGTTCTTTCTACTCTTCAACTTATTCCATACTTCCACTGAGCAGCTCACTGTGTGTGCAGGTACACACCTGTGTGCTTTCAAATCAGATTAACTTAGCTGCCTAAAGGTCTAACATTGCATACACCTTATGGCACATTTTCTCAAGGTTTACTATCCTCCATATGATCTGTTAAACTTTCTCTCTCTGAAGATCTCTCTCAATACTTTTCCCTTTGCTTGCAGTTTTCCAGAGATAGTGGTCATCTTCCCATCTTCTAAAGAGGTACTTTCTGAGTTCTCTGCTTTGAAATTCTCTTCATGAGTAGGTTTTTGTAGTTATATCCTATTTATTCCTTTGTTCAGAAAATAAAATATCCCTCTCATTATCCACTGTCAAATATTTTATGTTCTGTACAGATCTAAATATTTCTTGTTATTATTTTGGTTATTATCTTCCTCCCTTCACTCTAATTTAAACTCGCATCATTTTCAATTCCTTATTCCCAGTTTGTAAAGACATCTGACACAAGTTTGGAACTTAATTTTTATTCAGCAACTAATATCCAGCTAGAATATGTAACACATAAAAATTTTGGGGTACATTAAAAATAGTGTAAAAGTATTTAATATATTTCATGTTAAAAGAGTTTAAATTTGATCTTATTTTATCCTATTTCATTTTTTAAAAATGTGCCTATTTAATGTTTGATATCAAGAATATAAGAGGCAGCTGGGTGCGGTGGCCCAAGCCTGTAATCCCAGCACTTAGGGAGGCTGAGACAGGAGAATCACAAGTTCAAAGCCAGCCTCAGCAATGGCGAGGTGCTAAGCAACTCAGTGAGACCCTGTCTCTACATAAAACACAAAATAGGGCTGGGGGTATGGCTCAGTGGTCGAGTGCCCCTGAGTTCAATCTCCAGTACCAAAAAAAAAAAAAAATATATATATATATATATATATACATATGTATATATATATATATATATATATATATATGAGGCAAAGCAATAAAATTCAACTTTTTTAGTATTTTTAAAAAGTAAAATAAAGATTTTTAAAATTCATGAATGAAAATATATTTCATTATAGCTGGGCGTGGTGGCTCACACTTATAATCCCAGCACTTAGGGAGGCTGAGACAGGAGAATCACGAGTTCAAAGCCAGCCTCAGCAATGGCGAGGCGCTAAGCAACTCAGTGAGACCCTGTCTCTACATAAAACACAAAATAGGGCTGGTGATGTGGTTCAGTGGTCGAATAGCCCTGAGTTCACTCTCCAGTACCAAAAAAAGAGAAAATATATTTCATTATAAATAATTATTTTCTCTTCTGCTATTCTTAGATTATCATGATTTCAAGGTTAAAACAAAATAAAAAAATGTTTCATTAATGAAAACTGATTTCTATAAAACCTTAATTTAAATGAATTTCAGTTGATAGATTACAAAGTTTAAAAAAGTTGTTTAAAAATAATATAAAGTTGCATTATCCCTTATCCTTAACTTTTGCTGTGACCATTTCCTCCACTCCTAGTGAAGCAGGCTGCCTCACTTCTGCTTTACTATTTTCCCAAAATCCCTTTGGAATGTTAAGCCCCTACATAGGTGCTCATGCTTCTCCCCATGGTACACTGAACATTTTTATTCCTTTTCTGTTTTTTTTTTTTAATTATAGAGAGTAAATAAAATACCACTTTTCCTTCCAAGCAAACTCTAAGAAGCCTATCCCACAATAAGCTATTTATGGTCCAGTATTACCTTCTTCTAGCAGCTATTTAGAATGAAATATTATCTACTCTCTCTGTCCTAACAGTTTCTAATCTATGTTTGTGTTTTAACACTTGCTTAGTGAATGTTGATTTCCTTTTCTATTTTCCACAATGTAGGATAGAATATCTCCCTCTTTGTTTGAAAAAATTTGCTGAGATTATGCAGTTTTTTTTTTCAGATCATAAATTAGATTTTCTAGTTATGAACACCAAAGTAGAACAGAATTGTAAACAATTCTAATTAGTATCTATTTTCCACAGAATCAATCTTCTATACTTCCACTTGTAGTCAAAATAAGAAGTCATTTTTGGAGCATAAATACATTATCCATAGGTTGATATAAATAAAAATATTTCATGTAAGAAAATTTTGGTCTTATATAGGAAATCATAGACCCAGAGCCTCAAAATCCACTTTAAAGTTTCCATGCAAGAAAATACTTTTATTTTTAATTGAAGCATGGGAATGGCTTACATTTTTATGGATAAAGAAAACAAAGGTATTTTAATAGCGAAACATTTAATGTTAGTTAAAACACCATTTAACAAAATTTTTAGGGGGCAAAATAATACTCAGAGGAAAATTCAGTATACTAATACAAATATGAATTCAATATCAAAGTAAAGCAAACAATCCAGGGAATGAAAAATGAAGCAATTGGTAAAGAGTAATAAGTTACAGATGATGAAGAAATAAAAGACAACAGGTTGTATAAAAGAAAACAGATGAAATCAGGCCTGGCCAAAAGGCACAGTTAAGGATGCACTTATTCTGAGGTCTTATACAGGCAGGGTCACTTAGGACCTGAGGGTGAATGCCACCTTATGGGGGTGACAAAGGCACACTGGAGGAATCAGCCACCCCTGTCAGTTCTGCATCTGCAAAGTGTCGTGGTGAGTGCTTTTGAAATTGTGAGCCCTGAGTATTGGTCTTGCCTCATTCTTGTCCTGGCCTTGCTTTACTGAACATCTTTTAGGATTTACTCATTTTCATTATTGTTCTGCAATTTTGTTTCATTGTATTCACATGAGGATTTTAAAAAATTCTTGCTCGGAATTTGTGCTTCCCAAATATGAAAATTTGATTCTTTCTAGAAATCTAGCCTAGCCACCTTTTTCTTTTTCTTTTTTTTTTTTTGGTACCAGAGATTGAAACCAGGGCACTTAAGCACTGAGCTACTTCCCCAGCCCCCTTTGTAATTTTTTTTTTTTAAATTTTGCGACAGTTTCACTAAGTTGCTTAGGACCTCGCTATATTGCTAAGACTGGCTTTGCACTTGTGATCCTCCTGCCTCAGCCTCCACACCAGGATTACAGGTGTGGTTTACCACATCTGGCCACCATCACTTTAAGCAATAACTATGACTCTCTCCATTCTGAATTCCTAATTATATCTACTCTAGTAATTGTCTCCTAACATTATTTACATTTCCTTATTTTGTTTTTTTTTTTTTTTTTTCTTATTCTGATCAATATTTTAAAATTTATCCTGTTTGGTGGATTGTAGTCCTTGGTTGTGAATCTAGTGATCAATACATCTGTTGACTTTTTTGTTTTTGTTTTTGTTTTCCTTAATGCTAGGGATGAAACTCAGTGCCTTGTGTATCTGTTGAATTTTAAATTTTCATGATTAGCTAGAAATTTTACTTGATTATTTTTCATATCTGCCTGTTTCTTATCCTTTTTTCTATTTCTTTGCATATTTTTAAAATATTTTATATCGTAAATTATTAATACATATGAATTACTTGAGCTAATTCATTCAGATGTTGTTTCTGTTGAAAATGTGATCTAATCATTATTTCCTGGCATTTAAAAATGATTATTAATTTTAGATTGTGGATTAGTAACTGAATTCATATCATTCATAAGTGGAAATTTTGTGGAGTCTGAATCGAGGGTACATTTGTCCACAGACAATCCATAATCTCACATCTAAGTCAATTTAATAGCTTGAAATTTATTGGGCTACAAAAATGGTGTAAAAGTCAGAGACACAAAGCCATCAGGAAGTTGATCTATGTTTATAAAATCTCAGGGTAACGGCTTCTGTTTTTTCCTTTGTCTTTATTACTTAGAGACCAGATTAACAGACACATTTCCATGTTGTTCTTTGTGGGAACTGGTTTTCCAGTCAACTTTTTCAAAATATATATCCTTTTAGTTTCCAACCGTTACATAGGGTTCAGTTTTAGCTCCATACCTATGGCAGATCCCAAACCTTGTTTTCTATGATCCCTTGGCTCACTGTTTTGATATTATACACCACTTTAAGTAGATTAATAATAATAGAATTCTTTTGTCTCTCATTATTTTTCTCTATTACATACAGTTTATTTCATGCATGTGAAAATTTACAAAATTTTGCTTATTATACTGTGTGCATGTGTGTGTGTGTGTTTATATATGTATTCCTGGAAACTGAACTCAGGCCTTTGTGCATGCTTTATCACTGAGCTACATTCCCAGCCCTATACTTTTTTTTGTTTTTGAGAGTCTTTTCTTAATTCTAATATAAGCACCAGAAGAAAAAATATTCTGTTTTTATCTTTCATATTTACGAAGCCAGTGTTTAGCCTGGGGCCTTAAATAGATCTGTTTATGATCTGTTTGTAAAGACATGAACATCTTGGTAGATGTCTATATTTCAAATGAACATATTTATCTTATAATTAACTATATTACCTTTTCGAAAGTAACCTGATTTGCTATTTTTGACTCTTTTAAATAGATTTTAAAGAATACACATATTATGCCTTTTTGCCTAGAAACCTAAGAATGTGTCAACAACTTTTTCCCTATAAGACTGACACTTAAACCATCAAACCTACCATCTGCAAGTTCTGGTGAAAGCATTGGAACTACCCGTAATTACTGACAATATACATTTTCGAGCAAAAAATGGTGTTACTATTAATTGGGAATTAGCATCGTCAGTAAATTGGAGAATATTTTTGTAGAGACTGAAGGAATAACATTCAAATTTCTAAACTTCAACATCATAAATTATCAAGAAATTTTCAAAATGCTAGATGCTAATTTGAGCCAATTAAATTATTAAGATATCTTTCAAAATTTACTGGAGTATAAAAATCTCACATGACGGAATAATAGAATGACAACCATATCAGTTCAGTGCAATTCAAAGCTGCCCCAACAAGCAAGTTAAACTAATTTGCAAATGTCAAGCATGTCCCTTTAAATTGGTTCATTAACTCACTTTTGGAAAGCAGTGTCAAGAAGTAGGAGTTACTGGCATTCCTCATTAGTGGATCTCCTGGACAGGGTAAATAGGTTTAGACGGAATTAGATTGATTAGTCTGCCTTAGAATTCAGTGCAGCACAGCAAGTTCCAACTGTTTTTCCTCTGGTGGGTAAGACTGAAGCATTTTCAGTAAGCTAGGTTTCTAAGGAGAACCAGAAAATGTCTCAGCCAATCAGTACACTGAGGTTCACTGACTGAGATACATGTACTTTGGTGTGGATTTTACTTCTGATTTTAGTGAGAATAGAAACAACTCCTTAACAAATGCAAAGAAGACAGGTCAGTAGTTTCAACCAAATGAAGATAAAACATTAATGGGAAATACTGAAAGAATAAAACACCAAACTGAGTGAAAGTAATGGATGTGACGTGATTTATGGCACAGGATACGCCTTTTTGATACATGTGATAATATATATTTAATATAGATCTTTATATGGAATTGTACTAAACAATGGTCATGAGTGCATATATCCTACTTCTTATCTTGTGTTGAGGTATTTACCAGCTACCTGACTTTGGACAAGGGGTGTAAATGCTTGTCTCCTCAGCTTTTAATGTGGGCATAGCAATGCTTTTGTGATATGTGGACAAAGTTTATAAAACATAAACAGTAGAGCCTTTGTCAGGGCAGTACTGAAAATTGTAGCTCATCATGGTCATGACCATTATCATCATTGTCGACACCATAATTGACAACTCTTATTCCATACCAGACTTGCTCTCAAGAACACAATATTGTGTGATAAGTTGTTACAAGTATCTAAGTTTCTATAAAGTATCTTACTTTTAGGACATGTGCTATAGTAAGAAAAAAATAAATTTTGGAATAAGACAAATTTGAATTCTGCATTCATTGTTTTTAGAATGATGTTTAATCCTTCTCATGTTCATTCCTTTATCTGTTGAATATGTGTGTTCCTTGTAGAGTGGTTGTACATGAAATTCAGTAAGGGAAAGCCTGGCCCAACATTAGCACATAGTGAAGGCATAATAAACATATTTAATTACATCTTTACACCTTCCAGGCTTTTTCATCTTATGATATAATGATAGATTCCCATTGGGCTGTTGGAAACACTGGCAGTATCAGCAGGGCCAGGGTGGGGATACTTTGAATGTCAACTTGTGAGTTAATGCCGGAGCCAAACAAATTTTTTAGTCTGAATGTAAAGCGTCCCTTTCCGTCTTTGTGTAGAGAAAACTTACATGAAATGATAGGGAATAGACAGACTAGAGCAGTGCTAGCGTGAGGCTGAGAGCATAATTTCATAAATTGTGCCCACTGTGCTGACTCTCATGTGCTTTATCTTTTAAAAAGCAATTTACTTGAAACCCTGACTGGTATAAGTGGACAGGGTGTGTCACATTCCTCAATACACTATCTGTTATCTGGCGGGAGAAATGCAGAACTGAAAGGATTATAAGAAGAGCACAAATTACCCTGGAGTGGGCACTTTTGTGACCCTTACATGGACCAGATCCCAGAATTTGGAGAGATAAGGATAAATCTCCCTAACCTTAAAGTCTGTAACAACAGATTTTAATTAGATCTGGTCAGCACGGGACATTGCAATTTGCAGCTGTTCTGTGCAGTGGGGACCTGAAAGTCTGATGTTATCCTGTTATCAGTGAAAAGTCAAGAGATTGGGTGGGACTCTCTAGAAACTTCCCTGAGACCCGCTCAATAAAACTGGAGGGCAGGAAAGGTGTGGCACCCTTACCTAGGAAGACCCACACTTTCCCTTGAGAGTATCCACTTTTCTCTTTTCTTAACTCTTCTAATAAACTAATACCTATTACTCTGAGTGATGTGTCTCAAATTTTTCTGGCATGATTGTAAGAATTAGGATTTGAAGGGGTACACTGTACTGCCTTATTTTCATGGAAGTCCCATTCCCTATACCATGAAATATCTCATGTTTGAGACCCATGTTCAAATCTACACTTCTATGAAAAACAGACTCCTATTATCTTGTAAAATCTTCCTTTTCTAAATCATATATAGATATAACTGACTGCATTCTCCTCTATTGATCCAGTGGCTTTTATAACCCTTTCTTGGCTTAATGAACAATTCCATAGCATCACATATCCAAATATACTCCATTAAAAAAAATACTAAGTCACTATGATACATATCGGTTGTTAGTTTCTAGAGATGTACATTTCAAATAAGAATCAAAGAAGCCAAACTTTCTTTTAGTCGTACAATTGGGTTTCCTCTTTGATTAAAGGAGTTATAAATACAGTTTGGTCTTCAAATAGAAAAGATGCTACATATTTGAAATGAGAGGGTATAAAGGAAAACACATTTCCTCTTGTCATGAACTTCAAACACAATGTTCCAGAAAGAAAATAATGATGTCAGCACAATTCAAGGAATAAAACAACAGGCTGTCGCTGATGTTTACATAGCATTGTGGTAATGATGAAGAGAGCAGGGCGTCTAAAAGGGTCATTCTGGTTCAGTGAGGCTCAGTGAGGTATGCATGAGTTGCAGAAAGCAGAGCTAGCATCAAAGCCAGAAAATGACTGTATGAAGACATGGAGGTGAAAACATATGAGTTCAAATGCTACAGGCATTTCATATAATATACAAAGAGGCAAATAATGCAAGCAGTTTTCAAAACAGAGATAATACAACTACTTCATAAATATGTGGGCAAATGTCTTGCATAAAATTAAAAAGCAATTTAAAGAAACTTCTTCTAGGAACTTGGTCTGTACCTAGTTCAAACTATCTCCCTGCAAGCACCTAGGCAAAACAAGGCATGTTTCCCACCTTAGCAAAGACTTGTATAAGACAAACCACATTGCTTTAGAAAATGAGGCCCTTTGTTCTTTAGTCACAAACCTTTAAACAGGCAAATTAAAGTAATAGGAACATATGTATAGAAAAAGTTTATATTCTAAAAATTGCAATTGACTTTTCTTTCAGGAATGCCTAAAATATAGTAATGGTATGATTAAATTATGACTATGAAGTGATGGACACATTAGCACTTAAATAATATTTATGTAAAATAAATGTATTCTCTTTCTATACATACACATCCACACAGACACAAACACGCACATTTATTTTAAACTGTATATATACTCAAATGAAAGGTCTTAGGATGTACTTCTATTTTTGACTGCCACTACAATGGCTACTTCACCTATTAGTAATCTACTCTTTATTAACCCATTTTGTTCCATCATTTCAGATGTGGTAAAACTATAAAACATAATATGTAACATATAACATAAAATATATATTATTATATATAAAATTAATATGCAATACAATATTAATATATTAATATGCAATACATTATTAATATATTAATATGTAATAATATTAATTATATTAATATAATAATATATAAATGCTAGATTATTTCCAACCTATTTTAATATACCCATGTCAATTTAACTGAAAAATTCACAGACCTGAAAACTTGTGACATAATGGGTTAAGTATTTTCAGACCTTGTAAATAGTTTATATCTATTATTTCAAATATGTCTTATGCTAAACTCTTTAAGATAATTAATCTTATTGCTCCCATTTTACAAATAAGGAAAACTAACTTTCCCACTGTTCACAATGCAAGGGAAAGAGCTGAAATCTGAATCCAAGAAACTAAATTTTCTTAAATTATTTGAACAATGGACATACCGAAAATTCAGATTTGAGCCACAATTTTAAGTATTTCTTATCATTTATTAAATTCTTGAGTATTCCAAAACACAAATATGTTTTTATATGTGCCTTTGTGAATGCATTTAAAAATCTAGACATTTTTTTAACCAAATATTAATTTCTTAAAGTGAAGATATCTCAACAGAAGGCAACAAATATTTTAACTCTAATGCAAACCTGTATGGCACTTATGACACTCGAAGGGTTTCAGTATGAGATAATTGGAGAAAGTTAAATCAAGGAAGTATTTAAGAAGACTTGAGAACAGTGAATCTTCCATCCATTGGGTAAGGATTCTCACAATGGGCCTCAGAACTTCAGCTTCCAGGAGCAAGAGTGGGTCAGAGAGGGGTACAGAGTGCATCTGTCTGTAGTAGATGATCCTGAGGCTGTACCCATGTTTTGTTTTTTATTCTTTTTTGGTTGTTCTTTTTTTGTTTTGTTTTGTTTTGTGTGAATTGAGGCTTGAAACTAGGGGCGCTTTACCACTGAGCTACATACCCAGTTCTCTTCATTTTGTATTTTGAGGCAGGGTCTCACTAAGTTACTAAGGCTTGTCTCCAACTTTGGATCTCCCTGCCTTGGTCTCCAAGGTCACTGGAATTATAGATGTGGACCATGTGTTTGACTACCCATGTGCTTTCAAGGTGGCTTTGCAGCATGTCTCATCAGAAAGGATGGGCCTTGTGCTTTTTATTTTTTTTTAATGATATACTTAATGATATTGGGCCATTTCTGAGCCTAAGCTTCAAGAGGCTTCACACCATTGTTGTTGACATCTTGTTTCCTTGCTCAGCTATTATGAGCTCACACTAACCAGCTTGTTGATGGCAGACTTGTAGGCCAAGGCTGAATGAGCTTAGTTGTTCCAAACCAGACTCAGGACATATGAGAAAGCTTTGTCAAGATCAATAATACACCCATGGAAGTCATGACCCTCCACATATGCATACAGAATTCAGCTGACCAAGTAAAGTTATGAGAAAAGAATGTTTTTTTTTTTTTTTAATTAGTGAATTTTAGTGTTATGGGAAAAAGCTAATTAATGCAGTACCTTCATAATGTGTTGACCCATTTAAAATGTGTCTATTAGAGAAGTATTATCAGGAAAGCACTAAACTAAGCACTGTATGGGTAGAAAGATAAAATATGAAAACATGTAATTATAGTATGAAATGTTTGTAAAATGCATAATGTTTTAACCATATAGAAAAGGAAAGATCAACTTGGGAAATGAAAATATATTTAAAGAAAGGAAATAAAGACAAGAAGGATTAAAAACAAAAATGAATGATACATTTGTTGACTGAATTTTTGAATGTCAGCTAACATGACTTTGTTACAATATCCATGAGATGGGAAGATTTTTCATGAAGCTATCAAATTTAATCATTTTTCTACTCATTATATATTAGTAAATATTTTAAATTAATTGTTACATACAAAATCTATAGATATATATTCATTTCCAAATTTGTGTCTTAAGTATATGTTTCATAAAGCCTTGGATATTTGTATAATTTTCTACTATCATACATAATATTCTTAATATTATGTTGTACTTAAATTTATTTTTAAGTAATTGTGACAATTACTACTACTTTGATAAATACGAAAATTATTACATGGCATTGTGGTAAATGTTTTACAGACATTGGCTGATATTGTTTGGGAGGTGATTTTTTTCCATTTATTGATTTGTAAAATGAGGGTTAGAGAGAATAAGTAACTGTTTTCAGGCCTTGTAGTTTTGAAGTGTCAGAGCTGTAATAAGAAAGTGGACACACATATACTATACCTATTAAGATAACTATAGATATTTTTCATTGATATACTAATCTTTAGATGATAATTGCAAACTTGCTATTATGAGATCACAAAAAAGTCACAGTTAATCTTATCTCCAAAATATTTGCATTAATTAGCTTAACAGGGTGTATTTATCAACTGAACTCCTTTCTTTTTTTGAGACAAAATCTCACTGTGTTGTTCAAGTTGGTCTTGAACTCCAGAGTTCAAGCAATCTTCCTGCCTCAGCCTTTCAAATAGCTGGGACTACAGGTTTGAGCTACCATTCCCAGCTCCAATTGAACACTCTCTATAACTAGGCAATTATAGTTTTCTGAGAGATATAAGCAGAGGTCTGTTGCATTTAAGTAAAAGCTTCTTAAGAAATTATAAAACAAGCCAGATATTTATTTTCTCATCCCATCGGTACTGTGCTCTGCTAAAAACAACAACAAAAAGTAATTAAATATTTAAGAATGTTAACAGACATTTCAGAAAAAATTAGACAGAAATTACCATGAGATTTTAAGTTTAGCTTTTAACTCCTTGATATCATAAATTCAAACTAGGGATTTACTTCAACAAAGGAGAAAAACAGAATAATATATAATACTTCTCAAGGAATTAGAATTAATCTTTCTAAATTATTAAGAGTTCAGATGTAAATGCATAAATCAGCATTATGCAATGGAACTTTCTGGGATGATGGAAACTTTGCTACACTGCATTTTCTAGGATGGCAAGCCACTAGCCAGGTATGCCTACTGAGCACTTGAAGTGTGGGTAATCACACTAAGAAATTATATCTTTATTTAAATAGTTTAAAAGTGAACACAAAGGGCAATATGTGTCTAGGGGTAAAAAGAGGCTAACAAGATCAATCCTAAAGTTAGTGGTGTTTTTTTTTTTAATTTAATTATTTTATTTAAATGCATTTCAAGTCATAGTACATGAACAGAGCTCAGTTATTCCATTTTTCTGGTTGCAAACCAGATAGAGTCAAACCATTTGTGTCTTCATACATGCACCAGGGGTAGTAATGACCCTCTCGATCAACCATCATTACTATACCCATTTCCCTTTCCTTCCTCCCCCCTCCCCCCTGCTGCATACAGAGTTCCTGCATTTCTCCTGTTTCCCGTTCCCATCCCCCTTATGTATCCTTACCCAAAGTTAGTGGGTTTTTTTCACTAAAAGTTTTCAAGAGGCAAAGAACATATTATGACAAAATATGTTGAATGGCCAATGACAAAAGCCAATGAGAAAAATAGTGAATAATTATATATCTTGTATGCTTTGAATGATTTGATTATTTAGAAAATCCTAAAGCAGAAATAGAACTCAACTTTCAATGAAGCATAGTTATGAATTAACTTCAATCACATCCACAAATGACAATGACTGAACTAATACACAGAAAAACATAGAGTTTACTTAGCTACCTCAAATTTTCTCAGGATAAAGGTATCAAAATTCAATTTCTAACCAACAGAAATAGAGGTTTGTGAACAATTTATTTCTATAGTGTGAATGCGTGACATCCCAGCTAGGAAAGGGCAGAATTTCTTTACTCATTCAAATTGACTTTCACTTCAGTATGAAGCCAGAGAGAGACAAACACCAGGAGGAAGGATAAATCAATAGTTTTCATTTCTCAAGAAAAATGATTCTGGACCAATAAAGCTGAGTCCACCTTTTGGGATCTACTAGAGAAGTGGTTCTGGTGTTTGAAGACATTTAACATTTTGTTTAAGTGAACTGACATTTGTGTTGAAGATAGTGTACAAGGTAATAAAGAAAATTAATTTTGTTTCCTCATTTTGTCAATGCTAAAGCACATGAATGAGACTAGAGAACAAAATCACACAGATGATTGCTTCCTCAAGCTCCAAATAAGAATCAGTAGAAAACACGTCACATTCCCAGGACATGGAGCTTACTAGTGGTTTCCTTTAACCCATTTGCCGCTCCAGAGCACGCTAACCTGTAAAAGCAAGAGCACTTGCTCTTTCCCTTATGAGTGGGAAATTTTAAATAGTTATATATACTTTCGGTGTTGAATATTTAACATATACATCATTTTCTCAATGTAAATTTCTTAATTTTATTTGAATATGACATTTTATAAAGAATATCTTCTTTGAATGTTTTACAATTTATTCATTTTAATAAGTTAATAATACGACTTAGTCCCTGGCATATAGATATACTGGTTTATATTTCTACCAATATTAATTGAAATTTTCTTGGTTAACGAGGAAAATTATTTATGTATATTTAGGAATCAAAGGAACTGTTGCTTTCTGGAATCATAATGAAATGACTTTAGCATTTGTTTTATTTATGAGATCAATAGTGCCTTTAATGTAAATCATATAGTACAGGTTAATTTCTATGACTGTGTGCATTTCACCATAGTTTCTTAGTCTTAGGGCAAGATATATCTGAATGAAGAAATAAATAATTAAAATTATAATTAATTTAAATGAACTATATTGAGTAAAAGAATATTTGTCCTAGGTTCAAAAAGTTTACCCTTGTCATCTTTCATAAGCTCTTAATGACACAATTTATAAATAAATTGAAAATCAATGGATTGTGATTTAGAGTAAAAAAGAAAAAAAGCTCCTGTTAAATAGGTTCCCTTTGATTATTCCAAACGTAACTTAAAGAGTCACTGCAGAGCAGCATTTAAAAACACACCTTCTAGAATCAATGTACCCAAGACTGAAATGTGACACAGCCTCTTAGTTTTGTGACCAGAGGAAAGATACTTAGATATCCTGTGCTCAATTTCCTTATGAATAAGGAAGTGGATTAATCATAATCCTACATCATAAAGTTGCAATGAGAATTAGGTTTGGGGATATAAACCTTAGAGGATTGACTGAAATGTGATCGGTTATATGTTCTATGAAGTTCTTAAAATATGGCCACAAAGGCTTTGACATACGTAATTTCCCTCTAATTTGAGTGTGGGCTGTTAATGGGTGACTTGTTCTGAGAAACAGAATGGTGAAATGACTGTGCCTTCCAAAAGTCAGTCATAGCAGACATTGACACATCTGTCTTTCTCTATAGCATCAGTCACTGAGGAAGTTGACTGCCACATCGTGAGGACACTCCGACAGGCCTCACGACAGGTCCAGGTGGCAAAAATTTATGCATTCCCAACAGTCAATGAGAACCTGAGTTCCCTGGGAATGAGTCACATTGGAGGTAACTTCAAGTCAAGTCAAGGTTTTGGATCACAGCAGCTGGTGGTACCTTGACCATAACTTCATGAGAAACCATTTGCCAGAAATAACCAACTGAGGTGCTCACACACCCTGGGCCTTAGAAAATGTGACATAATAAATATATATATGCTTTCAAATTTTGAATTCTGGAGTGATTTGTTACATAGAAATTAGTAACTAACATGAGTGCTTTTATGATTAAAGAGTTTATATTGCATTTTAAATATTAGTCTAAGGATGAATAAATTTTGTTACAGCTTATTTTTCCATCTCATAAATAAAACTCTTCCAGGTGCTGCATAATAATTAAAAAGAACAACTTAACAGTTCTACTAAAAATTCTGCTTTTCCCAATGAAAACATTAATAAGCTACTGATTATACCATGATTTAATTTTTTTAGTTGTAGATGGACACAATACTTTTGTTTTATTTATTTATTTGTATGTGGTGCTGAAGATTGAACCCAGTGCCTCACATGTGCTAGGCAAGGGCTCTAGCACTGAGCTACAAACCCAGCCCTGATTATACTATCTTATGTGTTTTCCTTAAAACATTTAAAACAAATAAAATGCACTCTCCATTAATGCCTTACATCATTTTAGCAAGTACTTAATTATTCCCTATTCAGAATTCACAAGTCTTATTAGATTAACTTTTATATCCCAAGGTAAAAGTTAACTTTAATATAACAAAAATTATTTTTGTTATACAACAAATTAGGCCATTTAAGAAATGTAAAATAGGACATCAAGTAAATTCTTTGAGTTTGCACACCCACTAAACATTCTTCTGGCAAATATGCAATGCTGAGGAAGCAATCCTTGCTTCATATTTTATTTCCTCCTCAATATACCAAATTCTCTTATTGAGGGAGAAAAAAACCTTCTGTTCCAAAATAGAAGATGAATCTTGAGAGTTCTGAAGAAACATTTACACTATAGAGAAAATACTGACACATAATATTCACAGTACTAACCCTGATGGAAGTGGGAAGGGCAAAATAGATAAAGGATACTTTGTTCTAAAGGGTGTGTGGATAGGTGTCCTTCCCTTAAGAAGAGGTGATGGAAAAATTACTTGATTTACAATTAGAATCAGCAAAAATGGGAAGATGTTGAGCTTTTATATAAAGAGAGAAAACTATATAGACTAATTTGGAGGGGTATTTTAAAAATGCATACACTAACTGGTAAACTATGTTAAGTATCTACCTGAATGTGTCTTTAAAATTACATGCATATTTTAATTAAAAATACATTTCAAAGCATAACAAAAACTAGAAGATAGTTTGCTAAACTAGGGATTGTAGCTCAGTGTAGTACACCTGTGTAGTGGATGCAAGGCCCTAGTTTCAATACCCAACACAGAGAAATCACCACGATAAATAAGCACATAAAAATGAGTTATGGTCCACTTGGAGGCCTGGAGAAAAGGGGTGGAAACAATGCAGAATGCTCCAGTAGAGGATTGGTGAGGCAATTGAGGGGGTCAGGCAGTCCAATTTTAAGTTTTATGTAATGCTGGTCTCCAACATTCAAATATTTATTTTCTGCATTCCTTTCAGCTTAATATTTCAGAAGAAAAATATAGCCACTAAGCAATTTATAAAATGGGGTCAACTATGGAAATCAAATTAGATAATCTATATCTAATTCTTATGGGATTGTTTTGCTCTAAGAGACATAATGCTCATGAAAAATAATCCTCCTGTAGGAGTAGGTTTATAATCTATTACTTCTCTGATACATCTATAATTATCTCATTGTATATTCACATTTCAAATAACATACTCTTCTAGATGGATAAAAATAAATTATGTCAAATGGAAATTCAATCAATACTTTTGTTATGTGAAAATATCACTACATAAGTAGAAAGGCCCCTACTCTGACAATGAGTAAGGTAAAATAGGTCTAAAAAAATACCTTCTCTGCCTCATACCCAGGCATGATCCTCTCTTTTTTGGAAATACATGCATGTTTAGAAGAAAAATATATTACATAAGGAGTTCAGTGTCAAATGTCAAGTGTAAATAGATTGACCCTATTAAGCACATTATTTTTCAAAATGACCTTTGTACTATTAGTTTGGTTTTCTTCCCCACAAGAAAAAAAAATCAAGTTGAGGAATATATAGATTGTACCATTTTTGAATATTTCTGAAAGTAATAAAACATAGTGCACATATAGCAAAGATGATTAATTATTCTGTTTTAAAAACAAAACAAAAAATTAGAATGGGTTTTAAAAAGGGCACTTAGCAAGTCTCTAACAAAGGCAGAAATAAGATTAAAGCACTAGGCAGCTCTCTGGTGCCCAGCATCATGGTGCTTTGGCACTTGGACAGGATGATTAACTTTGACAGGTTAAATTAACACAAACATGAAACAGAGGAAATCTATCCTTGCTTGTTTCTCTGCCAGGAAATACAAGCCTGCAATTGCTGTGATCCAACTCTTCAGCATAAAATCAGCCAAATGCTAACATCAAGAGATTGATTTTGCAGAGCAAGACTCGACTCTGATTGTAGGGTCATTGGAGATTAGCATCCTTCACAACAGAATTTTCTCATAAATTCTATCCAGGTTAAATGTAGGTACAACCAATCATCATGCCCTATCTAAACATATGCTTTAAAAGAAATTGGGCAAGCATTAGAAACATTGCTATAAAAGGAATAAAACAACTATAGGAAGTGCCTTAGTTTTTTAATCCACATTTTTAAAGACAGATTAGTATATAATTAAATATTTGCTCAAAATATACTTGATCTTTGTTGATCCAATAATTCCTCATTGATTATGCTACTAACATACTATAAGTCTAGACATTTTGGTTTCCACATTAAAGATACTATCATTTCTTTTTCACATAAAATACAAGAAATAAACAATTTGTAGGGTTATTGATTTTAAGACAAACAATGCAGGAAATGATGATGGTATTCCTTCAGTATTTGTTTTTCAATACTGCTTTAAGATTCCTATTTAATCATTTTTTTTTTTTACATTCTCCAATTCCTCATTTGTACTTTCCCATCTCAGACATTGACTTTTACATGTTTTCATTTAATTTCAATTACTACTTTATTCTGGGTTCTCTGTGCTATCCTAAACATATTATATGCATTATGTCTTTCAATCCTATAATATATTTTAATTGAGGAAATTGTGCTCAGAGATATTAAATACATTTTCCAAAACTAAGTAGCTAGAAAGTACCAGAGGGAAGCTCTATATGGGAGATTAACAGAAATCCTAGATACATTAAGAAATATATGTACTTGCTGGGCACAGTGGCGCACGCCTGTAATCCCAGCACCTGAGGAGGCTGAGACAAGACAATTGTAAGTTTAAAGCCAGCCTCAGCAATGGAGAGACACTAAAACTAAGCAACTCAGTGAGTCCCTGTCTCTACATAAAACACAAAATAGGGATGGGAATGTGGCTCAGAGGTTGAGTGCCCCTGAGTTCAATCCCCAGTACCAAAAAAAAAAAAGAAAAAAAGAAAGAAAGAAATTCGTACTTTGTAGATATGCATTCTCTTGGTTCAGTTTGCACCCAGAAAAAATTGGGCTTTTTTTATTGTGCGTGTGTGTGTGCGCACGCGTGCACACACATGCGCACACGTGCGTGTGAATGTTTGGGTAAATGAGAAACAGAGAGAGAAGAAAGACATCCAAGATTGGCACAAGTGACAGGAAGATGAGTACAGGATATCTGGATCTGAGAGCTGAATATACATTTTAAAGTATTAGTGCACTGAATGTAAAAAAAATGAAATTCAATGAATTATAGGCTAATTTATTTATTCAATATTGTTAAACAAATGGAATTTATTGAAATACAGCCTAATTCAATGTTTGTCATTGATTTTATGGGCAGGAGATGGTGGTATTAGGCCCTTTCATCAAGAAGAAGATGGAGCCTATTTAAGTGTTTTAATTGTTGGGGTTAGAAACAGATTTGCTTTTATCAGATCAATATTACTTTGACCAAGTATCAATTAAACTGACAAGACTCCTACTATTGAATGTAGGAAGGGGTTTAATTAAATTCTGTTCTCTAGCTATCATTATGGAGAAGAATCAGTGTTTGTTATACTTTTTTTGTAATACTTTTAAACTGCATATAGAATATAATTTAGAACCCCCAAATGTCTTTAGAGAGACTGAAATTTAAAAATGAGACATATATTAAGAAAAAGATGCTCTCTTTTCCTAATGTGCATATAAATAAGAAAACTTTGAGCAATTACTTTACCTTAAAAATATAATAAATTCAAATTGTTATTTGATTTTATTGTTAGAACAACTAGAAATCTGGTTTGTCTATGAATCACCTTAACACTGGGAATTGTACTGTCAATAGAGAATGCCTTGCTTTAGATCTTAATCAACTTTCTAGAACACCCTTTCCACCCTTGTCTAGGTGGCTTTTTGTTATCCATTTCATTCCTTCTTACTTTGTTCTAATTGAGTGATTCTATGATTCATCTTCATATCTTACTTCCCAACTCCCATCTTAAGCCTTCTCTTCTCTGCTCTTTACAGAATGAAGCTCACTTTTCTTTAGTATAAAACCAACACTTTAATATCTGCCTTTTGCCCAGCAGTCACAGGTGCTCCTCATTGAACTACAATTCCATGGAAACACTGTGTGGCTCTCGGTTCTTTATCTGTGGTTACCCACACTCCTCTGTTCCTCTGCTGGAAATGCTTTCTCTTCTCATCTTGTCTAGAAAGGTATTATTTAAGAAACACGTCAAACACTGTCTTTTCTATAACTTATTTTTGTAATCTACTACTTCTACCTCTGTCAAATTTAAGTCACTTATCCACTGTACTCCTTGTGTTTTATACATTTATATCACAAAATGCATTTTGCTGTGTTTTCTTGCTCTGTTGATGTATTTGTTTCCATCACTGAGATTCAAATTTAATGATTCAACAGTAACCTTGTAGTCATGTTTCTGTAACTGATATCCAACTTAGAGCATTAGTATAGTATATACTAGACACTGAATAATTCCTTACTGAATTTAGGAGATTTTATTAAAGCTTACTTCATTCACTAAGATAGTAAACTACATTACTAGAGAAAAAGCAGAAGATGTCACTATCTTATTAATCAACAATTTATTTTCCAAGATAAAAATATTTGAATTCAAATATGAGTGGGCTACATGAAGCAAGATAACAAGGTTCTGCCAAAAATAAAATAACACTTTAAAGTCAAGCAGCAAATTGTTCTCAACATGGAGGACTGTCCTTCCCTATTTTCATCATTAGGGAAGGACAGTCTTCCATGTAAGACATCAAATGTTTTAATCTTTTTTTATTCATCCTAACTAGTTATACATGACAGCAGAATGCATTTTGATTCATTGTACACAAATGGAGCACAACTTTTCATTTATCTGGTTGTACACGATGTAGTCGCACCATATGTGCAGTCATACATGTACCTAGGATTTAATCTGTATTCTGCAAGCTGCAACACCTCTGATCAATTTGCCTATAGCTTCAATAATGCTATTTTTGATGTATCATCCCAAGTTTTATTGTCCTTAGGCTACATTATACACTAAACCAAGTAACTAGAGTGCCAAATTATAGGGCCACAATTCCAAATTAACTTTCAAAATATTACCATCTGTTTTGGCCAATAGAAAAAGCAGTCATGTCAGTAATATGAAGTATGTGTTATAATCAGCATTAATTTCCAGAAAAATTAATTAGATTAAAACAAAATTCTCATAAGATACTGAGGAGTATGACATACAACATGTTTATATGAATTCTTAGGTGTATTAGTGTAGGATTCCTAAACTTGTTATACCTAATATTTGAAGACAATAAAGTTGAATTGGTAGGCACAAATGTCAGCAAATATCATGGAGTATTTTAGAAATATACTTCTCTTCTCCTCTTAATAAAAATAAGGGAGTATCCTGTAGGAAAACTTACATGGAAAAGATTCTGAACTCAACTATAATAGCTCTTCATGGTTTCATATATGGATTTTGGCAATTCTATCAGACAGCTATAAGAACATTTTCAATTTGAAGAAACTTTCACTTCTCTCTAAGAATTTATACAATAAGACCAAAAAAAATCCATAATTTTAAAAAATCTAAATATTTGTATACATTTAGACATTTGCATATCCTGTAAAGAATCCATGTGTCTAGAGGAGCAATGAATACACCTAAGGCAATTTTTTTTTCCTTCAGTGTCCAGAGTGGGTAAAATTTTAATGAAACACACTTTTTACTGTATTTTATTTTCTGGTTTTTATTTGTTCCCAAAGTAATGTGGAATATATTTACTAATTGTAAATATACTTCACAAAAACTGAAAAAGAGAATACTACTTGCCTTTACAGACAAAATTACAGTCCAATTATATATATATATATATATATATATATATATATATATATATATCCAATTATATATATATATATTTGCTCCAAATATCTTCCATAGATTTACACAATCAAAATTTCTGAGTGCCAGTATGGGATTCCTCATCTTTAGAAACTCTTGTTCAAAAACTGTAACAGCTATAAACTTTATTATACTGATGAAATAAAGTCCAACAGATATAAAGCAAATGTTACAGTGCGCATATTTTTATCTTATAAAGATATACAATTCTTTGAATACCATGTAGTCTTTAACTTAGTAATTAGATCTTTATTTTTGTGGACTAATAAGTTGATATGAATTTTTCCTGTGGTCCCTTCATTTTCTGATTATTCTTTGTGTTTGTAATTTCACAAGGCCAAATGATAGTTATTTTATATTTGCATATGTTTTATCTCATGTATCTGACTTTGGAGTACTTATTAATTAATACATTTTTGATAATAATGAAATATTATTAGTTACTGAAAATATTTAAAGAGAATTTATACTGTGGAAAAAATATTCTTTAATTCATGGATTTTATAATATATGTATTCCAAATACCAACAGTTCATTTTCTTCCTTTTTGTTGGTGTTTATCCAAAATAGTACCATATATGCTACAATTACTCTTAACCAACTGTCTTATTTTCTGAGTATTCATTTATTCATAAGTGAATTTTTTTGTTCATTTTAATTATATTTGACAGTAGAAATAATTTTGATATGTTTATACAATGTTGGAATATATCTTATTCTAATTAGGGACCCAGTCTTTTGGATGTACATGATGGTGGGCTTCACTGTGGTGTATTTGTATATCTACATAGGAAAGTTACATCAAACTAATTCCACTGTCTTTCCCATTCCCAACCTTCCTCCCTTCCCTTCATCCCTCTTGTCCAATCCACTGAACTTCTATTCTTCCCATCTCCCCACTTTATTGTGTGTTAGTATCTCATATTGGAGAGAACATTCAGCCTTTGTTTTTTAGGGGATTGACTTATCTCACTTAGCAGGATTGTCTCCAGATCCATCCATTTACAAGCACATGTCATATAGTCATTCTTCTTTATAGCTGAGTAATATTCCATTGTGTATATATATCACAATTTCTTTTTTTTCTTTATTCATTGTAGATATACATGACAGTAGAGTTGTGTTAAAACACTATACATACATGGAGTATAACTTATTCTAGTTAGGATCCCATTTTTGTGGTTGTACATGATGTAGAGTTTCACTGGTGGTGTACTCATATATGAATGTAGGAAAGTTATGTGTGATTCATTTCACTGTCTTTCTATTCCTGACCCTTCCCTTTCCTTAATTCCCCTTTGTATAATCCACTGAACCTCCACCTACCCCCACTACTTTGTTGTGTGTGAGCATCTGCATATCAGAGAGAACATTTGACCTTTGGTTTGGGGGGATTGGCTTATTTCACTTAGCATGATGGTGTCCATATCCATCTATTTCCAGCAGAAGTCATAAAGCCATTATTATTTTATGAATGAGTATAATAATCCTCTCAGTATAAATAGACTCATTTCTGGCATTAGTGGTAACTTTGCTTTTTCCCTAATAAATGTTCAATGCTTACTTCTACTCAAGTGATACATGGATGACTCTCCCTATCTATGTTACTATCTGATATATATTGACATAATTTCTTGACAAATATTGCCTTTGTACTCTTTCATTTTTGTTTTACTAGTGTCTTGCTTTTTTTCACATAACACTGCTTAACCTCATTAAAAAAAAATCTTTCTCAAAAAAGTATGGTGTTCTAAAGAAATAGAATCCCCAGCCAAATTGAATATCCTATATATCCTTAGTAAAAATAGTAGAACGCTATATCCTTCTTATATGATAATTTTCTGGGTTCATCTTTTATTTACTACCTGTTAATATTAGGATAACATGATAAGAATGAATCCTGTTGATAATATTCAATGAGCACATTTATAATTATTTAAACTAAAGTGTATATTATCAATAAAGTATATTGCTTTAAGTATTTCCTTACATATACTTAAATAGTAAATATTCTCACTGAGATAGTTTTGTTTTCATGAAACTAAAATTATTAAAATAGGAACAAAAATGATAGATTCAAGACATCAACAATTTCACTATTTATAAAGAATCTGGAGCAAATATAGTGCATATTATTATTTCTATGACTGCCTTCAGAAATGTCAGAAAATAAAACAGCCTAATTGTAAATAAAGATAAGTCTTCCTAATGCAAAAGCTATTTTCTAACTCTTTTTCCAAATCAATGTAAAACCAATGGAAGAAACTTTTTCTCATAATGAATAATTCCTAGTTGATTTCTACTGTGTATTTAAGCAAGACTTTAGACTGAAGCTCCCAGTATTTACCTTATTCTACCAATGTGATATATCACTGATTTTTTATATTATTCTGTGCATGTGTATTTTCCAAAAATATATTGGTATGATTTTTCTTCTCTGGAATTCCTTACCAATTTTTCCACCTCTCCTCTGCAGACTGAATCTCTCTATGAAGTCATTTCAGCCATCTCATCCCACCATAATATTTTCTCATATGATCTAACATAGCTTTATTTGAATACTGGTAATGGAACTAGTAATGGAGCTAGTAATGGAACTAGTAATGGAAACTGAAAATATGTTACAATATGTTATTGTAACATATTAGATGAAGAGAAAAACATAAAAGCAAATCATAGATATAATAATGGACTTATGATATAAAAAGCTGGGCTTTCAATAGGATTCCATATTACATGATGAGTTTATATATGTATATGTTAATATTGATAATCCTATACATATTTTTACACATATATTTATATTATATATATCTGTGTTAGTATATTTACACATAGACAATATTAAAATATCTATAGATAAATTACTATTGTTATTCAGTTTGAGTAAAATTGCTAGATGTAAAGTAAATATCTGAAATCAATTATTTCTCTAAACACCAGAAACAAAATATGTAAAAATAATATAAAAATACCAAATGTATTTATAATAAAATCATAAAGTTACATGGAATATATCTAACAGTATATTCAATCTAAATAAATGGAAAGACCACATATAAGTTGGGAGAATTCAATAATCTTAAAAATGAAAATCTCAGAATGACCTAAAGATTTAATGAAATTAAATGAAAAAAAAATTAGCACACAGAATTGTCAAACTAATATTAAAATATACATGAAAATTCAAAGGAAGAAAAATTTTAAGCCTCAAAAACTCTTGAAATAGTGTAAAATAAGTTCATTAAATGATAAGGAAATTATTGCTGTGTGGTATTAACTTAAGGATGAAGAAATGAACTAAGAGAATATGTTTATCATGAATCCATAAACAGAATTCTATGTAAATGTTAAAGTCAAAAGAAGAGCCTTCAAAGAATATATTATTGCCTCACAGTAAGGCCATTAATTGGCAAAAACACAATTTGTGCAAATCATAATGAACAAAAATGATATATTCAATATAATTATATTTGAAAGAAATGATTCATAGTATACATGTCTCTGAAAATATTCAGATAAAAGTTTACTGGCATTTCACAAGAAAAAAAATAAAAAGAGACAAAATCTTTGTCAAAGAACAAACAAGTTGATTAGTAATCAAAGAATTAAACTTCAAGTCACGATGAGTTAATATTTAACCCTCTCTAAATTGGAAAAATGATATTAAAATGTTCATATCAGGTATTAGTGACATGATAAATCTAAAGTAATGATTATATACTGCTAATCAAAGTGCAATTTTCTGCAGCCAATTTATAGAACACACTGACTTTATTATTTTTCTTCTTCTGCTAATTCAGTCTGGGCTGGGAATTCGGTCATTTACCGAAGAAACCACTACTGATTGATGAACTAGGTTATTAAAGAATTATCTGTACAAAAAATTGTAAGAAAAGGGATATGCTTTTCGAAATAATTTTTAGGTATGTGGTTTTTGTATTTTTGAACAGTTCATTAAGTAACTGGATATTGAAGAGTAAAGCTCAAGTATGATATCTGGCTTGGAGAAATGAGCTATAGTTGAAGCCTAGGCAAATTGTCAAATTGAAAAAAAATAGGACATACATTTAAAAACAAGAGACTCTCAGAAAGGTACCCTGAAAAAAATGACATTAAATTGTTATTAGAAGAACAGGTAACACTGGGCACGGTGGCGCAAGCCTGTAATCCCAGCACTTAGGGAGGCTGAGACAGGAGGATCGTGAGTTCAAAGCCAGCCTCAGCAACTGCGAGGTGCTAAGCAACTCAGTGAGACCCTGTCTCTACATAAAACACAAAATAGGGCTGGGGAATGTGGCTCAGTGGTCGAGTGCCCCTGAGTTCAATCTCTAGTACAAAAAAAAAAAAAAAAAAAAAATGAACAGGTGAAAGAGAACAAAAGAAAGTAGTGAGGCAGAGAGAAACAGTAAATCTGGAGAAGGAATTTGGAGAAACGGTCTCAGATGTCAAGCCAAGCAAACATTTTTGAGAAAATTAGAGGACTGAGGGTTTAGATGAATATACAATTTGAAATAGAAATGTGAATTAGATTTATATAAAGAGTTCTGCAATAACTTGGGCATGGAGAACTGATTTTCTTTATTGAAGTGGTTTCACATTGCTTTTTTTCTATCATATTTATTCCTATCATTGCTTTCCTTCTGACAAGACACTAGAACTTAACTGAAATATCATGAATAAAAGAAAACTTTCCAACCTCTAATTACACATTTTATGAAAATAAAAATTATCCCTGCATTGGAAACGCTTTGTAAACTTGTGTCACTCTTATTTTGTTCTTGTCATTATATTATTAAGCTAAATTTTTGTATTCACATAAAATAAGGCACTGCTTTTTCTCTCTAATAATAAAGCAGCAAATTTCAAATAGTTTCTGAAATGGATCAGAGAACAAAATTCAATAGTTTTTTTAAGAAATAAATTTACTCATTGCTATCTACATTTACTGTACAAATCACTAGCTAAATTGCATACTGAGTTTGCATACTTAAAATTATGAGGAAGATATTATTTCTATAACTCAGTTAATTGATGTTTTCTTTGTCTATTTTACAGACTTTTAAAATAAAAGCTTAAAGTGATTTATCATGTCTTCCCCAACATATACGCTCTATACACATGTATAGCTGGAAACATTTTAAACCAAATCAGATTATGTTCTTAACTAATCAGATATTTTCCTATGTTAAATTATTGATAAACACTCACATTTACAAATGGGAAGAAAGTTGAGAAAACAAAATACCAACAACATATTTTCTTACTTTTTCCTAGAAGACTTTCATATCTGATATGGGGAGCTTTAAGGAATGATTCCTATTTAAATAGTAATCTCTAATAGTTTTCCTGAAGAGGTGTTATCTGACTGCTGGGATATTGTGGCATCAGCAAAATCACAATCATCTTGCTTTTAGTGAAATTTAATTTTAGAAAATAATTATTAACAATTTTTCCCCAATCAAAACTTTTTACTCTAGGAAAATCTGTAATAGTCAAAATTATACTATATGAACAAATCCAATATCTTACATACCATTTCTTCAGATTATACTGTTTATATTAAAATGTTGCCTCTTAGGAGACATATGGAAACTTGTATTGAAACTTGAACCCCAGAAATGATAATTGACTTGTAGTAAATAATGTCATTAACTATTTGGTTACAGAGAGAGGATTATATGCAAGATGACTGAACCTATAAAAGACTTGGTATTATAATACAATGCCTTTCAGCCAGGCTCAAGCCTGTAATCCCAGCATTTAGGGAGGCTGAGACAGGAGAATCGCAAGTTGAAAGCCAGCCTCAGCAACCGCGAGGTGCTAAGCAACTCAGTGAGACCCTGTCTCTACATAAAACACAAAATAGGGCTGGGGATGTGGCTCAGTAGTCCAGTGCCTCTGAGTTCAATCCCCAGTACCAAAATAATAATAATAATAATAATACAATGCCTTTCATAGATAGCTATGTCAAATAAAAGATGTTGTAAACTCTGGTGAAATAACAAAATCTCTTAAGTTCATCAGAGTTCAAAATAATAAAAGAATTCACCATGGACTTTAAAATAGAAAACATTAAATATTTTATTGTATTTAAATTTTAATATAGTTATATCTGCTTTTATAGGAATGGACATTTCTGTCAAACTTGTAACAAGTGGCTTTCCCAATGCTATTTAAAATTTGTCAGTGAGTAAAGAATTCACCACAATAAACATTTTTAAGATTTAGTACCCTTTATGTATTTCCTGGTATTGCATTGGACGTTGGACATTAATCAACATCCAATGAATTTATAATGTCAAGTAATGACTAAATGATTCCAACATAACAGGACTCTGTTCCAAAGTGATCTCTGTTAAGTGCAATAGGTTTGCATGCAGGCAGGGCAGAAGTAAGTTAATTGATTATTAGAACACAGGAATAAGCCATCAGTATTCCCAGCTTCACCATCTAATTACTACATTATGCCAGAAAAAATGTCAATGTCTAGTGAATTAAGTTATCACAAACATGCAAAATAGTATTTATGATGCCTTCAATGAGAACAACTAATGATCCCAACGGAGTTGCATCCACAAATCTTCTAAATTAGAAAGAAGAAATTAATATTTTTCTCTATTATCTGAGGTAAACAAACAAACAAAACTAAGAAATCACTCTTCTTGGGATGTTGTATCTACTATGACCTATGTAAATATACTGACAGAGTGAATGAAGGCCCCCAGATGTGACTTAGTATTTAGGGAAGTATGTTTAATACTGAAAGTGTTTATAATGCTCTTTGACCAATACTAGGAGGAACTATAACTTTCTAAAAATTTGAAGAAAACAAAATTTTACATTGGTAAATAAGTGTATGAATTTTATCTAGGGTCAACTCTGAGGATCCTTTATGCTAAACATGAGATATTAGAGAAAATTTTGTTACAAATTCTTCATCTGCAAAAATAGAATAAAAAGAAATCCCTATATCACGGGCTGGGGTTATGGCGCAGTGGTAGCATGCTCGCCTAGCAAGCGTGAGGCACTGGATTCGATCCTCAGCACCACATAAAAATAAAATAAAGATATTCTGTCCACCTACAACTAAAAGATAAATATTTTTAAAAAAAGAAATCCCTATATCAGAGAATATTTAAAAATTTGAACAATATAGTAATCCTTTTAAAGAATTTAGAACATTTCTGGAATATAATTTGAACAGAATGATTTATTGTAATCATTACCTGTCTTATATCTATGAACATTACTTCTGCTTAATAAATGTTGTCTTGTTCCCAGTATGTGTTACTGATCATAGTTACTGAGTACCTACTGTGTTAATATCATGTTAGGTACTTATGCCTCTCATAGAGCTCTTGCTACATCTATTTTCAGTTCAGCAAAATAAAACAGGGAAAACTAGAACTACATCCTCTTCTTTAAAATGTATATTTATGGGTACACAGATGGGGGCGGTTCCAAGATGGCGGCCTAGACAGTCCACTCTGCGCTAGGCTCTCAGGGACCAAAGCTGGAAGTGGTGGAGGTGCCGTTTTCCAGCCAGCTTCCTGGCATCATTCTGCAGCTCAACATCCCACGCAGGAATTTCGCTCGTGTATGTGTGAGTACAGGATCACCGGGAGGCAGCGGTAGCCAGGAGGCGT